>JAODAG010117498.1:7798-19645 GCA_027574785.1 Orphnurgus asper
CATACGATGACGTACGTAATTAATACGATGGTGCTGCAAACTTATTCTTTGAGACATATGAGTTATACCCTCCTATGCGTTAGTATAATGATACGTTTGGATAGAATGAGTTTGCATCATCATCGTACTAATTCCGCACCGATCCTCGTATTTTGTTTGTATCCGTCATCAGTGTATGTTGTTACATCATCATCTTAAGAGTTGTATATATCATCAGTCGTAAGAGTTTGTAACTTTACATCATCACTGTATGTTTTTCTTTATATCATCATATCGATTTTATTCACATCCATCGGCCGGTCATCAGCAACTTGTAAACAAATACTCGGTTAAGACGACGCCTATTCAATAGGCCTACGCACCTTTCAATGGGAGTGTTTTCTACGCGAAGATGAGCTAACCTATACCGCTATAACCATTATGTTCATACCAGTTGTGAAGCAATGCAGAGAACAGCCGAGAGAGGTCAACGTTTTATTTAAGTATACCAACAACAACTGATTATAATTATTGACAAGCTGTGACGTACTTTGCGTTACAATTATAATCACGTACTTATTCTTTAAACCGAAGAGAATGATAATAAAGCGTCGGCGATGTAAGCGCTTTGGACTAAGAACTAAGCTTATTTGTGATTATTGGAGCTTTGGAAATCTACCAGCAATTTACATATATCAGGACTTTCATAGGAGCCAGACCAGAGATAATACAAGCAGAGAATTCAACGGAGGAGGCACAATTATAAATATGGTAGTATGGCGACGCGGAAGTTGGTTCGAAATGCCGCATATTAAGTTGGAAACGAAGTACAAATGTGGAACCTCGTAACGATGGTACCCGTCTAGAAGTGAAATCACGATTCTTGCACAGGGCCGGCGGACCGTATAACGGCGTTTGGAGCTGCAGCGCAGACCAGACCGGAACAAAACAAATACAAATAAAACTTCGTAGAGATATTTTTCGAGAAAAAAACCAGGAAATTTCTCATATTTCGAAAACTCCTATGAAAAATTAAACTTTCCAGATATTTGAAGAAATAGGGCATGTTGAAATATAGCCATGGTCTGTCCTTTTCATTCTTTTGGACAATTTCGCTGATCTGCTTCCCCTTCTGTAGATAAAGCCTAGCTACGCCATGCCACTGGACTCAAGTTATGTCATTTTTGTCCCAATGTTAACATCGTGGAAACAAATCTGGATTATAAAATGGTTCCATTTACCAAAATTTATATAAATCTCGTGTCCAAAATGGATATATATATATATCATATATATACATATATATATCATATATATATATTTATATATATATTATACATTATAACAAATATATTATACGCTTTCAAACATTCAGAAATGGATTAAGAGTATATTTATTACTTTAATATGCTTTAAAAAGGCGGGTCCACTCTACTCCACCCCTTCTGCGATTCCTGTTTCGTTTAAATGATTGGTTTTAAAGAAGGGCTTAGACGTTGTATTACATGAATTCATGAATCTATAAAACGGACTCGAAGAAAAGTCATCTTCAGATGAAGTGGACAGTTGATATCTTGTTCTATTTTAATTTTCTTGATGACGCCATGATATTAAATTAATTCTTAACAATCCTATATTCGAACTGACTGTACAATTCACGGTCTCCTTGTTTTTGTCTATGAACCGCAACTACGGTACGTACCGTAGTAAGCGGAACCAAACAGCAGCGCCGTGATGCATTACGGTACGTTCGGTTTTTGTAAGCTTATGTTCGTATACTTCATGTACATAATATTAAGAGATAACCTGGTTACTAGAATGACATCAGGATTGTCTCTTTCTTTATGAAATATGCAGCGGTTTTAAATTGGAAGATGAATTCGTCGCCGAGTATTATTACACAAAACTGATTGAAGATTAATGTCATTAAGTCAAGTTCATTGTAAATGGATTAAACCGATTTCCATTCCACAATATTTACACAACTGTGACCTCACGGTTTCCAAGTGATTGTCGTGGGTCATGTTAAACACCGAAACTAATCAAGCGCAGCTGGAGAAGCGAACATGAAACTGCTGGTTCAATTGAAGCGCGAACAATCAAGGCGACTGTAATTTCCGCTTTATTAGCGATTGATTCGCGTCGCTGAGGAATTTGCAAATATGTCAGCCGTTTCAACCAATGTACGTTGATTAGTGAAATTCTCAAGAGCCGACTGACGAAGTTTTTATCCTACGAACATTATTATTATTATTGTTAATATGCTTTATATAGCATATATATGCTACACGGTATATAGCCTCTATATTATGCTATATATAGGCATATATATAATATATATATATATCGCGTATGTAATGTCAATTATATATGTATGACGGATTATCAATACGTCTCGTCTGTATTAGCATAATACGTATAAAAGTTCTTGCTAAGAAGCAGAGCAAGAGAGGTATTAGTCTTATGCATCCTCGCGTACTCACCTATTCGACCTTTGACTTGATCGTTCCGTGCCGGGCAGACTTGTTGTTAAATACACTGAACCATCGAGCAAATGAACTGTTAACTAGTAAAACATGTTGGTTTAGTCTCTGGTAATATCCTGTTAAAACCCTACAACATCGCCTTTGTGTAGGTAGGCCTATTAAATCCTTCAAAAAGTCGCCATAAAAATCTCGTCCAGCTGTGAAGACGGATGTGTTATTTAAATAACACACTCATCCCTGTCAGACGGGCCGGTACAGCGCAGCTTGGACCACATTTCTACGGGGGATGCAGCGATCCGGCTGGGGACGGATCCACGGGAGGGGTACCCCGTAGCGAAAGGAGGGGGTGGGGGCGGACGTGTGAATGCTAAATTGCACCCTGCAAAGCTAAGCTTCCACCGGTACCCCAAGGCCTAATGAGATATTCCGATTGGAGACGAAGGTCAATCGAGCATCACGTTACGTAAAGCCCGCCCGATTTTTGTTTTGTTTAGTTGAGCGCCACAATGAGAAGGGTTTAAGGGAATGGGGTTATAGACTAAATATTTAATAAATAATAATAATAATAATACAAGCTCATTAAAATTACAGGTTATAAATTGAGCGTTGGAAATATCATAAGGCTTGTTAACATTGTGCCATAGTACAAGGCGGTAACATTCACTGAACTTGCTCGACTTGTACAAAATCATAGCTTACGTAACGAAATTCAAACGTCTGTTCAAGATTGCAGCTATTGTTTTAATGTATTAAAGTTAACAGTTCAGTTGTCCGTGACTCAGTGGATCAAGTAAGATTCAATCGAAACACATTCACCCAGGTGATACGCCCATTCGCAGCCCATATATATGTTAGTCAGGGGTTTCTCACAAATTTGAGAGTAAGGGGAAAATCTCAATTTGCCTATTTCAATTCACGACCCCGGTAAAACATTGTCAAGACCCAAAATTGAAAAACAAGCTTGACAAGATGACAGTGAATCCGTGAATGTTTATCTATATATCATTGTACCGGTATATTTCTTTTATAAATGTACAGACACTATAATAGTCTTCAAATGTAGCACAAATTTAACTCGCATCATCTTAATTAAAATTAATTGTGAATATAAGATACATAAAGTGGGCGTTATATTCCGGAATCGATCATTTCAATGTCATGGCCTCTCAACGTAATGTGGCAGCCATTTTACATGATCTTCCGCGAGTGTTTTTTTTCTTAAAGGTTCGATCACTACCACGCTATAGAAACCAAGCCTTTATAGTTCTTAAAAAAAATTGGTAAAAATCCAAGAGAAAATACCGTACTTGAATTATTTTTTACTATAAAAGCAAAGGAGAACGTAGCACCTCCTTGCAGCAATTTGACTGGGTTCATTGGTGTAGCAAGGATTATTTATCGGGGGATTCCAAATGTGGGAGAGATTATTTAAAACATTATCTGAAGATAGTAATAATTAATAATACATAATAAAATAATATTAGTAATAATTAATAATACGTAAAATAATAATAATAAGAAACATTGATGGCACCACATTTTAACTGTGAAGGGTAGGTGTCTTCCCACTAATCGTGGCACAAATGTACTTCTTTCCTGTGTCTAAGCTCTGTAGTGTGTGGTGTGATATATCCGACAAAATCAGTTTCAATAAATGATGTTAATATATACATCAACTTACCTATATATAAATATATGGGCATATATAAGGCAAATCAGCTTAATCATGTCAACATCCAACAAAACGGTGACAATGAAACCATGGTTTGGCAATTGCCATTTCACGCCAAGAAAGTATATAAAAAAAAGAGAACACGGGCGTCTTAGCTGAAAGTTTGGAGTTGTGATTCAAGAGCTATATATACGTCATACACCGATCCAAGTTCTACAACCCTTATACATCTAGGACTCATGGGGGGGGGGGGATAAAAAACATATACATGAACTTGCGAATGTATACGGGACAATATTTTATGCAATATGCTGGAAAACAAACATTAAGATATGGTCATTGCACTCAATCGAAAGGAGCAGACAAGAATTAGCTGTCATTCTTAATGTACCTTTTCTTGCAATATGGAGATTTTTTTACACTTGTGCTCCCTTGCAGCGAACATTCCTCAGAAGTACTAGAAATGTGTTACATTGCTCAAGAATTACAACCCTCAATGATTATTATTATTTTTTTTTTAGGGAAGAGAGAAATTAAGTACGAAACAACTTGGGATGCGAGGCGCCTTGTCGAAGCCAAGGGTACGATGTGTAATACCCGACGGTGACCAGCGTATCTGTTGTATATATATTTATGGGGCATGTAAAAGAAGAAAAAAATAGCAGTTAGGCCAATTAATTAGAGTGGACCGGTGTATTTTGCAATCGTGTAACGTGCGACATGTTACTGTGTGATTGCAATTGCAGCCGTTCCTTTTTATCGACTGATGAAAAGGGGGCGTCATTTACGTATAACTGTATATCTATCATTATGATGTGTGTATCAGACGATTTTTGATCATTAGATACTCCGCGATCTCCGTTTAAAGCAAACGAGATTACAACACAACAGTCCATTTAGTCTAAAATCCATGATCTTGTCATAGACGCAGCAATTCCCCTTCCCCCTCCCTCAAATACAGGCGAGGCGAGCTCTGATACAGTGGTTGTTTTTTCACAATTCACAAAATCCCCCAGCGTGGTGTGGGCTTCGTTTCGAAAAGAGAAGGGTCAAACAGACCTGTAGTTTTCGGAATTAGACTCTGGTTTCTATGCACCGTCACAGCTAATGATCACAGCGTGAATGGAGCTTATCCCCAGGGATACCCTCTTCCTGTTGCAGAATCTGTGCTCTTGGCAATCTTATATCTTGGGACTGTTTCTTTTCTCTAGTCGCAGCGGATAATCAAAGTACTCTTTCTATTTCCAAGTGCTTTCACCCATACAGACTACTGTGCCGCCGCCATTTGCCAAAATGAGTGAGACTCCCATTGTTCCACTTTTATGGTGATATGCACACCGTTATATTAATGGTGCCCCCCTTATAATTCCTGGCCACGGGTCTGAGCAGGTCACAGGTAATAATGAGAACGTGAAGTGACTTTCATAAATATAAACCGTTCCCCACCAATAGAAGACTCAAAAAGGCAGTCAGAGTTGCACGTCTCACATTGCGCCAACTACCTCAAGAACAGCTCGGCCTTTCATGGATATAAATATCCAGACCTGCGCTGAGTGGATGTTATTTCCCTTGGCTGTCATCCCCTCCCCAGCCCTCTAGTTCTTTCCCATAGGGAAATTTGCATGTTTTTCTTTTTTCCATGCTGTCATGATGAATGGCCAGCTTTTTCCATGTGGTCATGATGAATGGCCAGCTTTTTCCATGCGGTCATGATGAATGGCCATCTTATTAGCAAGTCGTAACATTCCTTGGCCATTATAATGCCGCCTGTCCATACTCTTTTTTCCCCTGCTGCATATAATTATCTAAGGAAAGATCAAACAGATATATATGTTAAGTGGTTGAAGGAATATGAGTACCATGAATAACAGTACTAGCAATGGATGTGACATTTGCACCAACAATGCTAACAGATTATTTAACCTTCAGGAATAAAAGTAAACAACAACTTCAAGAACACCATGTTGATAACTAAACCTACAAGAATGAGCAAACAGCAATACCTTCAAGCTCACCATGTTGATGATTCAACAGTCAGGAATAACCAAATAAAAACACCACCATGTTTCTATTGATACCGACAAGAATAAACAAGCAACACAATTTTTTGTCAATGTCACCACATTGATAACTAAATCAACAGGAAGAATCCAGCAACGACATCTTCAAGCTTGCCACGTTGATAACTAAACCCACTGGAATAAACAACAGCAACTTCAAACTCACTATGTTGATAATTACACTTACAAGAATGAATATACTAGCAACAACACCATTAAGATTACCAAGTTGAAAATTAAACCTACAAGAACAAAACATACAACACCTTCAAGTTCACAATGTTGAATATCAAATCGTTAAACAGAAATGGTTTGTCTCCCTTTGGAGGATATACTATCACCCCATGAACATTAAAATGTTTACCATTGTATGGAGTAGCCTGATGATAGGACCAAAGTTTTCTTTGCTGTTCCAGGGATTGATTGGGGTTTGGAATATTCCCCAATGTCATTTATTTTATGCAATGAATATTCATCACAAAGGTATTGATAATCGAACGATATAAATATGCAGTAAATACAAGAGAGAGGAACACATGGGAACATAAACCCTCTAAACGATCATTTGATATTTGCCTATTTCCCTTTGCGCAGCTGTACTCTGCGGATTATAAGGGATGACCTTGGCATACACAGCTCTACTTGGTTAGCTGTGGACTCGCTCACTTTATACGAGGGTTATTTATTTCCGTGTTTATTATTGTCCTATATTACAACATAGCATACTACTAGTAGTACTAGTGTTACAACGAACTAGTACATTGACTGGTATAGACTAGTATACATACTGCAATACAAATACAAATTCTATGTTCTACAGCTCATTGCATGTATCGTACAGAACAACTTCCCTTTGAGTGTAACGGAACGTTCAGGATAACGTCATTTTCGCAGTGAGAAAATATGACAAACAACTTTGCAACTGCATTTTCTCTTTCACTGGACGTTAAAATGGCATAAAAAGTCAACAGATTTGTTCGGTAAACCTTCATAAGTACAATATTTTCCAAATTTTATGCATAGAACACTGAAAATTAGGAACAATTTGAGAGCGCGTGCCTCGGTCTTCAAGTCCAAGTCCTGAATGGCAGTGTGATTACGACATTTCAGAAGGTGTATTTTATATTGAACTGATATCCGCCTAGGGTTCCACTCAACCAATCGGAATGGAATATATACTGGCGGATAGCTAAAAAGTCACTCTGAACGATCCAACTTACCCCGAGTCGATACGTCATCCAGAAGGAAAGATATCATTTGTTTAGGTAAACAGGGTGCTTTTTGGGGATTTTTGACAAGTTTGCCATCGAACAGCTGCCATTTTTCTTTTTTATATTAAAAATCCGCCGTATCTTCCATATATATTTTATAGATGAAAATTATACTAGCAGAAAGCTGACAAAATTCCCTTTTATATTCTGCATACCCTGTGATGTTGAGATGAGTAGGGGCTGAGATATCTTTAAAGCAGTAAGATTTGAAACATATTCCTTCGCACACAGTTAAGGCATCCGCGGAAGTGGTCTGTGTGTATATGAGCGCTGTTCCGTTATGTCATTCTTATTTCTACATTTGAACCGTGACCCTTTAAATTTATATAGCACTGCACCACCTCGGAAGGCAATGATAACGTTTAATACAGTGGTATTTTTTCAATGTAAACTAATCCAATGTTCTACACAGACAGAACTTACTTCTTTAACCCACGTTTAATACAGCTGTACTTTTTTCAATGTAAACTATAATCCAATGTTTCCGCACAGACAGAACTCGCTACTTTAACCCATCGTTGAAAGACATTAGGGTTTCATTTTGCATCACCCACACTCCATGAGAAAATTTGATTCGAAAGTTGCAAAATATAGCACCATTTTACATCCAAGCACCTTTAATTATATGCAAACATTTCACAAATTGGAGAGGGGTATCCCGCTCCCTTCAGGCCACCTCCCCAGAACACAGTTCAGTCACTTCTGAATAATGAATTGGCTCCCATATACACTCGCTCTGGATCTGCCAAATGTCTGCCGCTGCTCAACTTCCACCCCCTTCCTCCAGAACAGCACTTCAACAAAGTGTTGCATTCTCTGAAAGGTCCGGTTTAAACGATTCTGACGGTCATATAAATCCTGAAATACTACGCGCACAACTTGGACAATAACTAAAGTTACAGACCTCCCTGCATGTCATGGCATTTTCATAGATATCATGAATATTAAGGATTGACGTCAGAAATATAAATCGTATGACGGCAAATTTTGCAAAATAAAAAAAGATTTTCCCCTTTCTTTCCTAAACAAAATCGTACGTACTTCCCAGCAGCATTTTCGTTGCCCGAGCAGATCGCCGTTATAGTAACTGTCACGTCGGCTTTGGCCAAGACTGTCTTCCCTTGGATCCATACGTTCTGCAAAGAGATTGGAAAAGTAGATTGATGAACAAAATCACTTTAAATTAGGTACTAATTAATTGAGCTTTAAGTTTTAGTGAATCAATGGGCACGAGAGTATAGACCTCTATCGAGCCGACGGGGGATTACTTTGCCAGATTCCGTTAGCTAATCTCAAAGTGATGTTCATCATTTGAATAATTACCTGCTACACCCCTTAATGACGGTAATTACGACATTTGAGAGAAAGTTCGGGGGGGGGGGAAAGAAGGATAAAAAGGAGAAATAATAACAAGAACAAAACTGGTTCCATGTGTAGGTTAGAGTCCATGAAGCTTTAATGCACAATTTCTCTAAAACAATTATTGACATTTATTTAAATTGGAAACTTTTTGTGACCAATTGGCAGAATATAACAAAGGTGACTTTTATAACCACTTGAGGCAGTTGTTTGCATATCAAAGTAATAGGCTTTGTCTACATCGGTTTCTTTAATTTATCTTTATTTATTATTCACTCGTGGTAACATTGCATTCGACACCAGTCTGACAAAGATGCGGCTCGATATATAATTATAGTATTGATTTTCAAAACCATGAAATAGATGCGGCATGATATATATAGTATTAAATAAAAAAAATTATAATTACAACATTCAATTCAAAACCATTAAATAGATAAAAATTATATAATTGCACCTCACTATATCAAAACTGAATGTTGTTGTTTAAATTTTATAGCTTCATTTTTCGTTATATCGCTTAGAGATAATTAAGGGAAAGACCGTCAAAGTTGATGGATGGATTAATTAGTGATGAACGATGTTTTTGATTGAATTGTACGATTGACGGGCGATAATTGCTTCACTGCATCAATGACGACAGTTAACATTTCCCTGAGAAAAATAACAAAAAAGGAAAAAGAAAAATTACCACAGGTGAAGCTTTTGGAACAATAAGGATGAAGATGGATGAATAGAGAATATTAACAGTCATCAGTTTAATACCACAAGCTGACACTGGTTATTATCATCCAGTTAGGGGGTCAAAGAGATAGATTCCTTTTTCTTTTCTGTATCCGGATTTGTGGTACGCTGCTCCTTAGATGGATTTAAGGTGCTGCAACCGAGCAACCAAAGAGCAGATTATAAATGATAGATTGACTTGGGATGAAACTGCTCCACAATCTTGGATTCTCAAATAGAAGGAAATTAAACTTAAAGGTTGATCACTGATGCAGATCATAGTCGATGGCATTAATGAACATTTATCTGGAACCTTCCTACATGGTTTTGGCTTCTATGAGCTCATATCTAGATCCACCTTCCTATATCTTCCAGGTCTTATAACCAGAAAACCACATTCCAAATCGATCTTCCTACGTGGCCAGGTCTGGCTTTTATGATCTAATCTCTAGCAAACCACATTCCAAATGGATCTTCCTATGTGGCCGGGCCTGGATTTTATGATCTATCAAGAAAACTACATGCCAAATCGATCTTCATGGCCGGGTCTGGCTTTTATGATCTTATATCTAGAACCACATTCCAAATTGATCTTCCTTCATGGCCTGGTCTGGATTTTATGATCTTTATCAAGAAAACCACATTCTAAGTTGATCTTCCTTCGTGGCCAGGCCTGGCTTCTATATCTAGAAAAACCACATTCAACAGTGGATTTTTTAGTTTGGCAATGACTACAATACTATTAGAGCAATTTGGCAATGAAGATCATTGCCAAATTGCTCTAATAGTACAGTATCCAATTAGAACCCAATGGTCCACATGTCAATAATTTGTGTGTTATGGCACAAATGAATCTCGTCTTAGTACGAGATGAACACAATCTCTACTGCACGTAGTTCAATGCTATACTAGGCTGCAATGATAAAGAGGGTTCTCGTCATAGTACGAGATCGTCAACCATCATGTTGGAGTGTAACAATGGTTCTCGCCTTAAGACGAAATGACCAGTGACTCCATTTCTACTCTATGCTAGTTAAACAATACACAAGGTTGCTGGTATACCAATGGTTCTCGTCTTAAGACGAGATGACCAGTGATGCTGTTTCTACTACATGCTAGTTATACAATACACAAGGTTGCTGGTGTAACGATGGTTCTCGTCTTAAGAGGAGATGACCAGTGATGCTGTTTCTACTACATGCTAGTTATACAATACACAAGGTTGCTGGTGTAACGATGGTTCTTGCCTTAAGACAAGATGATTCAGCATCACACATGGGTCTCATCAACGTCCCAGCAAACTGCCATCATGCAAAACAAGGTCCATCTGAACCATCACAGACGGCAGAGAATGAAGACCTGATTCCATCCAATACACCAAAGATACCCTCTGTAAGTACATACGACAAAGTGGCAAATGATGCAGTTTCACAATATTACACTCCTACTTAATAAATGAATGGATGGAATTTCCAAATTGATCTTCCTTCGTGGCCGGGTCTAGCTTTTACGAGCTTAATATCTAGAACCATGCGCCTTCCCAATTGATCTTCCTACGTGGGACTGACTTTTATGAACTTCTACGGATATTTTGTAATGAGGTTAAACCCGTTACACCCATTTAACAGGTTCGGTGCTCATGAACTGCATGAAACCCCACGGTTATTTTACATGACAAAAGAACGCACGATAGAATATAGATGGAGTCCGGTGACCTTGAATTGATATTCCCTGCGCTATATGCAAATCATCTTGGTAGGGCGATCGAGATCAGCTCGTAGGGTCGCATCGTTAATGTATGTAATCATTCACGCTAACGATGGAGGTCGTGCCCTTGCAGTATCGCATCCATATTTGTATAATAATTTATTTCATATTTATTAATATTATAATAATAAGTGGGCACTAAGCATATAATGTGCATATATCATGTAGGCATGTACATGATTGTTATTATCAATTTCTTTAACCATATCATAAAACACAGAGCATTGACAGGATGACACCCCCACTCCCCACAATTAACACCTAACCACTGTGTCTGCTAATGTTTATATTTAATTGTAAATGGGATTTACGTGACCGATTCCACACTCTGGATCTGCCTAGCATTATATGCTCTGCGAGACTAGAAAATACCGCTCTGCTGGGGAATATACAAACAATTCCATTTCAGAGAGAGGAGATGTAACGTCCGATAGAGAGGAGATGTAACGTCCGAGAGAGGAGATGTAACGTCCGAGAGAGGAGATGTAACGTCCGAGAGAGGAGATGTAACGTCCGAGAGAGGAGATGTA
>JAODAG010117721.1:0-15318 GCA_027574785.1 Orphnurgus asper
TTGACCAGTACTGATGTAAGTAATCTCTTGTAAGAGAGATGTGGTTTACATGCTGTAAGGTCATGATTGACCAGTACTGATGTAAGTAATCTCTTGTAAGAGAGATGTGGTTTACATGCTGTAAGGTCATGATTGACCAGTACTGATGTAAGTAATCTCTTGTAAGAGAGATGTGGTTTACATGCTGTCAGGTGGAATTAGTCTGTGATATCATACCCTCTGTACCCTTATCTTCACCCCTCATCATCCCAACACACTTAATATGGTTCATCCTTTTTCAGAAATGCATAATTAAGAGGTGACTGAACTGTGGGAGGGTCTATGGGGATGGATACCTCTCCCTTTAAGAAACCTTAGTATAATTAAGGGTGCTTTGTTATATATTATATTTAAGAGATATAGTGCTATATTTTGCATTTTTGAAGTAAATTCATCTAATTGGATTTCCGTCTGCCCAATGTTTATTTTGTCTGGGGAGTGGGAGGTATGGCCCCCGTCTTCTCCCAGTATCCATTGACGCTCTTAATGTCAATGAGTATGGAGGAACATTATTGAAACATTCAGATGGCGGGGGGCAAACTATCCTTTCTCCCCCCAGGTTAGACTTTGCCCTCCCCCTCCCTCCGTAAATTTCTATGCCTTTGTACATAATAAAGATGTTTCCACCAATCCTATGCCCGATTTACACGATGAGGTTAATCTCTGCAGATGCTCACTTTTGCATAAATCTTCAAATCATAAATCTTCGGTCAACAGTTTACATGAGCAGAAAAATCTGTACATATGTAATTCATGACCATCTTACATGATAGCGGATAAGCTCGCTACTGTGTAACGGTAAAGGAGAGGGTACCCTACTTACGATTGACCACAGTCGGTAATTCTCCTAGTCAGTCGACAAACTAACCGAATCAAACTACTATAGACCAGCATCGAAGGATCCTCTGCTTTTGCCGACATTATTGAATTTTATTTTCGCAGTCAAATTGCATGCATGCCCCCTATGTATGATACTTGGAGCTACTTTGGACAGGATCCTCCCCGCAGCAGTAATTCTATTCTCAAGGAACATAATTCAGACTAGGCTGATCCAGAATGATAGTGACATCAACCATGTATAACTAACTATAACTGAGTAGACATGGCAGGGGGGATTGTCGTACTGTCAACTGTCATGCTCAGTATGTTTTATGTAATGCTCCATATTTTATGTAATGTTCGGCATTTGCTCAGAATTTGTATATAATGCTCAGTAATTTATGTATTCTCAGTATTTATGTAATGCTCAGCATTTGTGCAGCACTTTTATATAATTCTCAGTGTTTCATGCTCAGTATTTTATGTAATTCTCAGTATTTATGTAATGCTCAGCATTTGGGCAGCATTTTATATAATTCTCAGTATTTCATGTTCAGTATTTTATGTAATGCTCAGTATTTTATGTAATGCTCAGTATTTTATGTAATGCTCAGTATTTATATAATGCTCAGCATTGGCACATCATTTTTATATAATTCTCAGTATTTCATGCTCAGTATTTTATGTAATTCTCAGTATTTATGTAATGCTCAGCATTTGCGCAGCATTTTATATAATTTCAGTATTTCATGCTCAGTATTTTATGTAATGCTCAGTATTTTATGTAATGCTCAGTATTTTATGTAATTCTCAGTATTTATGTAATGATCAGCATTTGCGCAGCATTTTATATAATTCTCAGTATTTCATGCTCAGTATTTTATGTAATGCTCAGTATTTTATGTGATGCTCGGTATTTATGTAATGCTCAGTATTTTATGTAATGCACAGTATTTTATGTAATGCTCAGTATTTATCAGCATTGGCGCAGCATTTTTATATAATTCTCAGTATTTTATGTCATGCCGCTCAGCATTTGTATGTAATTCTCCGTATTTTATGTCATGCCGCTCAGCATTTGTATGTAATTCTCAGTATTTTATGTCATGCCGCTCAGCATTTGTATGTAATTCTCAGTATTTTATGTAATAATCAGTATTTATGTAATGCTCAGCATTTGTGAAGCATATTTATATAATTCTCATTATTTTATGTCATGCTCAGCATTTGTATGTAATTCTCAGTATTTTATGTAATGCTTAGTATTTTATGTCATGCTTTATAATTAATATCATTCTCTGTAGTCCTAAAGCCGTCATCCCCATCAAATTGTTCAAGCTATCGTCCGTATGCTCTAAACATTTTCCGCTGTCAGCGCGCAGTTTCTCTTGTAATGTACTATGCACTCCCCGTGTTCCTTGAATGCAGCTTTATGCAACAATGCAATAGCAAATTGTTCGTGCGCTTCGTGTGTGTGTGCGTGGGGGGGGGGGGGTGGTCTATTATGGTACCACTGCCAAAACATTGACCCTGCATGTGAACCACCTCCAATCAAACAAAACACTACTACATGATTTTGCAAGCATGGGGACGTGTTTTAAAGCGGGATTTTTTTTTTAAAAAACGGCTAACTTGGAAGAGATAGCCTCTTCAAATGAGATGACACTAATTTATATTTTCATAAGGGGAGGGAGAATAATTGTGCATGTAGATGACTTATTAAACTTATGTATCGGTACGTGTTGGTAGTATTAAAGTAAGTGCATGTCGCGCCTGCCCGTACTACGTACGGTGTTGGTGTGTACATATGCCTTCGAGAGTCCGTAGGTTCGTGCGTACGTAGTTTTGTGTGCTTATACATACATCAGTGTTTGAGTAGTCTACGTACGTCCGTGTGTGCCCACAAATTCAGGGATATATTGTTTTACGTTTTGCTTCTTTTCTGTCATAAACTAATTTAACTTTACTATGCGTACATGGTTTTTGCGCTAACATGCGTACACGTAGGCTGCATGGTTTTTAACCACCCCCCCCCCCAAGAAAGAACTTGGGCTCGAAACCAAACCGCAGCCTGATATCCGTGTCATCAAATCGTAGGCACGTCTGTGTGTGCGACTGTACGGCGTATGTAAATGTTAGCTTAGTTGGACACTATAGCTGCCAGAACTGAAGCTTAAAGTTGTAAAGAAAAACAAAATCATCACTTAAATTTCGAGCCTGAATAACGCCTTGAGTGACTATTAAGTTTCGACTTGTTTAGGCTATGACTAAGAGATTCGCACGAAATCTGATTCGTTAATTGGAATTCATCATCGGGTCAACTCGCTATGCCTAGTAGTCTGGAGCACTTGGGTCGCCATCCTCGAGAGGAACTACCCGTCACGCTTCAACGGGTGTTGCACTCGGGACAATCTGTTGTGCGGTGATCAGCGTCGTCGTTACTAAGTAATCTGCTTGGTGACCTCTAACAAACTATGATACTGATGTTGTAGTTTAAAGTATGGTAGTAGTCAATACATCTAATGTGGGCTTTAACAGCAACCAGTGTGTAGCCTAAGCACCAACTGTCAATAGTTCTCCGGCGTTCAATGTTTCAGCTAACTGGTATTGATTGTTTGTTTTAATGAAAAGCAACTTCCAATCACAATGTCTACTCCCTTTAGAAAAACGTGTGTCCTCCATAACATGGATCTCTGTTGAATATTGAAGTGGCAGTCCGGTAGCTGCAGCCTACATGCCTAACTAGTTCAGCCTGTATAACCTGATTTGTGTTACAAGTGGTGACTGGATACGCCGCCGATAGTGCTAGAACGGTAATCAGGGAGTATCAACTCGAGCAGAGAATTACTGAGGAAGAAGATGATTTTTTACTACCAATCTGAATTAGCACAGTGAGTGACAGGTGAGCAATTATTCTTCGTACGACGAGTTGATTAGTGCTAGCTGCGAGCATAGCCACTGGTTTAACTGCAACTTGTGCAAGGAGAACCACACCTAGCATATTAAATTAAACATTGATCTTGTTCCAAGTCTTTCTTAAGTCGGAGTTTTCCTCCTGTATTTGTGTACAATGAAATATCTTTGTACTTATTTTGCCAGCTGTTTGTCCTGCAGCAATATGGGCACGTGATTTCTCCCGTGGCCGCGCGAACTATTGCAAACAGCAACTTTTGAGGTGGTCATACTTGAATTTGAAGTATACCAGTATAACTTAGTTTGACCGTTGTATGTTAACATTTAGGGCACGTATTCAGAAGTTACTTAAAATATTAAAAACTTGCAAATATTTGAGGTGGTGTTGCCAATACCATACCAGTGTAATGTATAGTTTGATATCACCATTGTGTTCTATCATGGGGCATGTATAGTAACAGGCACGGGGCGGATCGAGGGAGCCCGATTTGCCTTTTGCCATCTAGGCCTAAGTTTTGGCGAAGATCGATGGTGTTAAGGATGGCATACGTCGGTCATTGGCAACACTCGCCCAATGATCATATAGCTGGCAGCCCCGAATCGAAATATGATTTTGACGGCCCGTTCGAAGTGGGTCATTTTGACGCGATGGTGCCCTGGCATATGCTGTCGTTGTATGGTTTTAGAGTCATCCATGTTCTTACTTTGATGGCTTTATACATATTCCTCTTTATAGCTGACCGGAGCCCAAAGTCTGGTTCCCATTTCACGGTACACGACTCAACTTTGTTATATGCAGCGACAGAATGTCGGATGACACATGACTTGACAGATATGGGTGGTGTAACGTACATCATAGCACGATGTGTTCAATAACTGTAATTACCTAGGAACCTTAGAGGACAGCCGGCACTTCTGCAATATTACAACTGATTACAACTGACGTCAATACCACACGTTCTTGAAGTGTACTCCTGCACTGGAGAATAGAAAAAGGACTGTAATTTCACAATCATTAATAAGTACTAGGCCTAGCCTATATTGAATACAAATGTGAATGATCAGTACGGCGCAGTCAGTAAATACCTTAACATGATCACTAAATTGACGTACAATTAATCTATAACCGATGCGTGGAGACGTAATGAGGTAATATTCCACAACTCCAATCGGCATGGAGTTTAAGCCAGGGTGGGGATGCAGACTGCGGACTATTGTCATTAGCTATGATCCTCAGTTTTTTTTCTGGTACTGTATTGTACCTTCGGGTTGGCGCCCTTTCCCATCTCGGAATTCCTGGATACAGGACTGCATCATGTGATAAGAATTAATTAACCACCAAAAATATGCAGTAGCTATAGGTGTACACCATGGAGCTAAAATGTTCCCAAACAGCCCCGGGCGACTGCTCGAGTCTTCCCCGCATATTAACGTAATCGTCATAGTGGTAGCCTACATAAACGATACTGCATTTTGGCTAAGATCATGTGTAGCATCTGTGGTGTTAAGAACTGGAAGATGATGGTGCTATCCTCCAACATGGCCGTGAGCTATAAATTAAGTGGCACTACACTCAGCCCAATGATCTCGTTGCTGCCGTTTTCCAGTTTCTTTCTTAGGTGGTTTTTCCCAACTGTACTTTCACAACCCGTTCGAGTTTTCCGCACGGCATAATGTGTCTTCGCACGAATCGAGGACACACATACCATCCGTGATAAACTGTATCTCTGAGCTTTGTCTGGAGGTCCCTTGAATATACTCTCCTATCTACTAAGAGAGTCCGTGTAGTGGGTAGCAGGGCGGGGTGACGACACAATTGATATACGGTGTTGGCGTTTTGGGTTGATTGCTTAATTAATAAACTTCTTGTTGAGTTCGCGAATAGAAACACCAAGGGAAAGATGTCTGTGTATATTACGCCACAAACTTAATAAGCTGTCTAGAATCTAGATAGTGAAACGTGGATTGGTTGTTAGTTTACAGGGCATGGGATTAGGCACATGGTTTAGACTACAGATTTTCCAAATTTGTATAAACTCACTGTTACAGTACAAATATTCTTTACTACAAAAATGTGTAACGGACTACTGTTCAGTTGTGCTGATCGATGCTACATAATTACACATTGGCTTAGCAGTAGCACACAGGAACTGGAACACGTGCCACCTATATTTAACCTGCTGTCGGTTAAGATGACAACCAACTGTCAAAAAACCACTCACTACACCCTTTTGATTACCCCTCGCTACTATTACTACCATGGTGATGACCTTTGACTCCACTGCATACATCCGTACTAGTACCGAACGCTGATCCTTGGTGGAGGCCGAGAGTTGCGGTAGGTGTCGCAACACAGATATCATAATACACCCATCTCTGGGGCTCTGCAGCCTGGAAGTTATATTTACCTGGCAAACACAGGAACAAGAAAAGCAAATAATTATTGTCTCTATTGGTTACGTGTGCAACTGTTTCAGACCACTACAGACGGCAGCTTGCATGTGTCTGTACACATCGAATCCTAGAACTAATCAGCAGGTAAGTGAAACATTATTAAAATTTTCATACAGTATACGGTACTTGACTTTGTAGAAGAGTAGTTTAGGTAATTAAGACAAAGGTTCTCTCAATAGCTGTTTCAGTAAAGCATAGCAGGACTGGTATCGTTAAGACTATGCTGCAATAAATTAATAAGTTATGTTGGTGGGCTAAGATGAATACAGTATGTATTAATAAGGAGGACTTATCATAGACAAAATGAAGTGCTTAGCTGATACTGTAGCTATAGGCTACTCCTGTATTTATATGAAAAGACATTAATTAAAATTATAGCGAGATGTGAGGGACGTCAGGACGTAGTTAATACTTTCAATGGCCTAATCAGCCTTAGGGGACTGGTTAGATAACAGATCCTACCGTAGTATTTGTAAAGTACATATCTGGCTTCTATATATTTCTGCCGTAATGTCATAAAACGAACACCTTAATTTTTCGTAATTTCATGTTAATAAGGCTAGATTAACTCGGAATAATTAAGTAAATAACTGCTCTGCCTGTATTGTAAATCTAAACTGAAAGTAATGTAAATTTTCAGCATACTGAAAAGGGGAAAGCAAGATGCGGATTTTACAAGTTCTTACATCATTAGGCTACTTTAAAATACAAAGAAAGATTCCGTTAGTATGTTTTTACATGATTATTTGAAACCACAACGAAAAGTAGAAGTTCTTACATGACTAACCCGAAAGCACAAAACAAAATGTGACTTTAGTTCTCACATTATTACTTATTTATGAAAACACAAGAGAAAGATGTGGTTTAACTTCCTATATTAGTAATTGAAAATGCAGAGACCGATGTGATTAAGTTTTTACATTATTGAAAGCTCAAGGGAAGACATGGTTCAAATTTTTATAGCATTTCTTGAAAACACAAAGAAAGATATTGTTTATTTTTACACAAACTAGATGTGGTTTATATTCTTACATTAGTGCTTGACAAACAAGCAAAGATGTTTCCACGTATTAAAATTGATACATTATTAATTCAAAACTCAGGAAAGTATAGTTCAAATTATTACAGTGGTACTTTGAAGACACAGGACGAGTGTGATTTAAGTTGTTACATTAATGCTTGCAAACAGAGCGGAATGTGTGGTTCAACTGTGGTTCAACATTATTCCTCAAGATCAATAAAGATGTGTTTCAAGTTTATACAGTGGTTCTTAAAAAACACACAAAGTAGGATATTGTATAAGTTCGTATATTATTACTTGAACACCAAGAAAGACGTGGTTCAAGTTAATAGTACCGGTAGTTCTTTTAAAAAACAATGAAACATGGTATAAGTTCCTGCATTAATGCTTCCAACAAAGAAAGCTGTTGTTAAGGTCTTACATTATATCTTGAAAACACAAAGAAGGATGTGGTTAAATGTATGAAAACACAAAAGAAACTTGAACTTCCTAGTCCTTTTAAAAAAAATTCATCATTGCTTGAAAACACAATGCGAATATGTTCGTACATTGGTAGTTCCTGAAACGCAAAAAGATGTGGTATACGTACTTACATTATACATTGAAGACCAAGAAAGAATTCAAATTCAGATGGCATTTCTTAAAATCACAAAGTAGGATGTGTTTTATGTTTTTACATTAGTGCTTGAAAACAGTTCTTAAGTTCTTACATAATTACTTAGAATTATTACATAATTACCAAAAGAATACATGAAGACACAAAATAAATTTGCTGTTTAACTTCCTAATGTACGGTAACTTCCTAATGGTAAACATGAGCTTATTGTCGCGGTGCAAATTATTTGCATATTGTATGAACAAAAGTCAAGAAGTGGTAAACAAAACACGTCCAGCCACCCACATGCAAACTTCAAGGTTAGATTAGTGGCTTGTGTCAATCAACAAGTAATAATAACAACCTCATAGCAAACTGGAATGGAAAGTAGACTACACTAAATATTTATTTTCTGTGCTAATGAAAACAGAATCAGCCAAAGGATAATTAAGTACAGTATTTGTCATATCCAAACTTCTAAAAAACCGCTCCAACAGTTGAATGACGCCAGCCAAATTACCAGCCATTTTTTATCATTTCTTTTGCTGGCTGCAAAGTTACCATTATATCTGGTTTGATCCTAATTTAATTTTCTTTTGTTTCTCTCTCTCCAGACAGCACCAATGCCGTACTCTGCAAGCTTCAAAACCCAATTCCCCGCACCCCAATTTCCAATTTCCAATCACACTCCATCCCTTTATGAATTGCTTTTCTAATACCTTCTGTAAAAGTACCGTAACTGCATAAAAGTTAGTTTCTAATAATTAATATGGAAGAGTATGTTCAGAAAACCTCCCTCTTTGCAATTATTAATGACCCTCCTCCAATCAGGTTTGAGGTCATCCCAGTCATGGGAGACTCAAATGAAGATTCGGGGCCAGTAACCTTTCCAGAAGGCAACTCATTGGCGGTGAGCATTGATACCAAACAACCGTCTGGAGGGGAAAAGGTAAGCAACCGTCTGAAACAAAGAAGACGCAGACAATTACCAAACTTATCTTCTTCACCAGGACTCAAATATTCAGAAGAAGCCAACGAAAGGGACTTTCCATCAACAATCTCACCGACACTTTCAGAAGACGTGATTGCCAACGGAGGCCATCATGTGGCGCCGTACAAACCTGCATTGGGTGAAGGTACGGAACAGAGTATAATAACTCCAACTTCAACTAGAAGAGAAACCAGTAGATTTCTGTCCAAGGCACAATTTTTTGAACACGGTGAGGGTGCAGCCTTATTGAGTAGGGGTTCTAGGAGAAACCTCACCGGGAAGAAAGGAAAACGAAGACTTCCATCACTACCTGACACTTATATGGACGACGTAATTGATAGGGTACAAGCGGCAAATAGAACACCAGACCATTTAGAACTGGAAGAAAAAGAGAAGATAGAATTTAGCGAGGATTCCAAGTTAGCAGTGACTAGTCCATCAACAGAAGCTTTGAACAATAGGAATCTTCTCAAAGTGGAGGAAAAGTGGAATGTCTTGGAAACGATTGAGGAATTTATTGACTATGCAAAAGCAGGTACGAAGGGGATCGAAAGAAATAATGAACTGGTAGAAAGAAATCTACAAATATGTCGCTCATCAACCGACGATCCCCGAACACGTCGTCTGGAAGAGAATGCATCTACGTTAGACAGTTCTGTGAAGATATTCAGCGACAGTGAAAGCAACCCAGGCACACCAGAGGTTACCCCTGCTGTGAGTTTAGATACATTGGAATCTGTTAATGGTAGAATAGGTCAACCAACTGCGCCGGATGAGGATTATCAAGATAACCACAGCGAGAACAAATGTGACTCAGTTAGTAGTACAGAGATAGAACATACAGGGTCAGACGTTTCGGAACTAGACCCTATACATAATATACGTACTAGTGAAGTAATAGTACAAGAGCAAGAAACAAAGGAAATTTTACAAATTGATGAAGGACGACCTGCAAAAGTGACTGACTCGGTAACACCAACCTCAGCTGATCTAACAGAAAGTGCAAAATTATCGAATGATATAGATTCGTGTACTAGTCAATCTGATGAAGCCTTACAAACCTCGGGAAATGGAAATTATGTTACGAAAAGCTCCCTGAGTGCCGGTATAGAAACACATTGTGAGGAGGGGGAAGTAAACGAAGATAACCAAAAAGAACTTCAGCCCGTTTATAGTTTGGAAAAGACAGACATAAATGTAAACACAGATGCAATTCTAAAGACACGGGGAAGTCCTGACACTCCGTTAGAAGATACGATGAGTAAGGAGAAAGAGGTAATTGATGATCAAAGCAGAGAAGATAATCATCTGTTTCATATGCTCCTAGATGAGGATGACTTTGATGAGGAAACTAAGAGTACATTAAACAGAAGTGACTCTAATACTAGTGATCATCTTGAACATTCAGACAGTCATGAGAAACACTTGCATAGAGCCCAAGGAGATGGACGGCCTCGGAGAAAGTTGGTTAGATCGGATTGCGTTGACGAAGATGATGTTAGCAGTGCAGAAGAGAATAAATCGGTTGAGGGAGAAGAGATGGCTTACGAGGGAGCGGATAATGTAAAAACGTCAAAACTAGCCCAAAACAAAAAGGCAGACACCGCAACAAATAAAGAAGTTACCAACATTGTTCATGAAGTTGAAAACAACAAAGATGCTGGGAGTGAAAGGAGTGACAGTGTACCAAATAAATTTGAAGAAGGTGAAGACATAACAGAGATTGGTGGAGAAGATGTCTCAGTTACAAGCGATTGCAACGAGAGTGAAGATCCTTACAGGAGGGAGCCTTCTGAAATGTTGAAACATGGTAGTCAAGTGTGTTACACTAAAATTGTCGGAACACTATCATTGATGGCATGCAAGGAAAGCGCCCATCTTCGCATTGACAGTGCAGTTATGAAAGAAAACTATGATAAACGTAGTAATCCTAGTAAGGCCGGGAACAGCTCATCGAACATTGTTCTAGGATACGACAGATACTATGAGACAAAATCTGATGCCAAAGAAAGCTTACAAGGAGAGGATGATAAGATAAAAACTACGATAGATGAAGATGACTTGGAAAGGAGAGGAAATATCTCTCAACCAGATGATCCTAATTTAATGACGTTGGGGTGTACAGGGAATGGCGTCAAACATAATGAGATCCCTTCGTTCATATCAAAGCAAGAATCCCACTTGTCGTATTCACTGAATGGTACAGAAGATGAGTCTTCTGGAGAAAATCATTCTCCGCAAACTAAGTCAATGATCAACTTGTCGTTGAGATCATCTACTGATGACGCATCTAATTACGGAGAAACAGTCAAGTTTATTCAGTCAGCACATGCCGTTAATGAATTCAAATCCCAAGCGGACACTCAAGATTGTACAACAGACGACAGTGGTGTCGTTGTTTTATCATCACATTCAAGTACCTCATATAAACCCACCCAAGATACTGAACATCAGAAAAAGTATGATCAAAACAGGAATTATGAAGGAGAGGAACTCTTTGGTGGAAAAGACCAAAACAAGATGAAGAAGTTGAGGGAAAATCCTGAGAAGGATAAACAACAAACTGAAATGAAACTATTTGAAGGAGTTGTGTCAGATTCATCAGAAATCGTTCCTGACCAACATTCAAGTGCCAATAAATCTCTGGTTAATGATCAACGAACAGAGGCTGATACGGGGGCTGATAGTGTGTCTGCTTCAAGAAATATAAATAATACACACAGGATTCAAGGCAGAAAAGGGGTAGGTCATGACCGAGGAGAGGTATATGACAGAGACGATGTCTATGGTCAAGATGGACAAAGTGAGGTCGGTAGATCACCTTCACGAGTGATCACTGCGTTTGATCACCAAATCAAAACTGCTACGGAATGTGTTGAAGATCCAGTACTGATGAGTAATTCAGATGAGGCCAAAGAACATAGTGGCCGATCTGAACCCAAGATGGTGAAAGTCCTTCATGAACGGGTCCAGCCAGTTAAACCCATGAAATCTGCTCTCAAAGTAAGACAGGGTCCAGCAACCACTAACCATCCTAATTTAGAAACTACACTTGACATGCCTGTAGAAAAAAGAGGACAACTGCAGGAAACACATTTGTGTATAAATGATGTAAGTTCTGAAACTGATGGTGTAGAAAGGATGCCTATACCAGATATGGACAGATCTTCACCAGGCAAATCAACATCAAACTCCATGACAAAGCATGGCTATGATATCATTCAGAAACAAGGAGTTAATGTTGAGACAAAGGTAGGGGGTCCTAGCAGGAAGATGGTCATCAAGAGACATGACCCAAGAGCCAGTCGATGCAAGGAACAACAACATGGTACCAACAGACATGAGGGACATGACTGTCCAAGAGAATTGCGACGTTTGGCAAAAGAAAAGGAACACGTTGAGAATAGTGAAGTTAAACCTCATCAAGAAACGGACCAATTAGAACCAACCACAGCACCAACAGGTGAGTCAAATCAAGGAATTATTCTTCCTACATGTCAATGACATAGTTTAGAATTAGAGTTAGGAAGCCGCGATCAGGTTCATTACAAATGATATGTTGTTTTGTGTCGAGTTCACGTCTGTTACCCTACGTGTGACCAGTGTTGTAGTCACCGAGACCGGTCTCGGGCTCGAGACCGGTGTCGGCCCACCGTCTTGGTCTCGGATGCAAATGACTCGGTGTTGGTCTTGGTCTCGGGTTCAATGACTCGGGGTCTCGAACCCGAGACCGCAAAAAATATAAGTTGCTAAATATAAACTTTCACAAAAGGTTTCGCATTTGGCATCAATATGAAGCTATGATGTCACATGTCTGTTCCAAGTTCACTGTTGGTCCAACTTCATAATTAATTTCTCGAAAACAGCTTGTCGGAATCGAATGCAAATTTCACTGGAATGATTAGAATCACGACTGAAAATTGTTTACCTCTGAACTATTAACTTTTAAAGTTATGTTTACATAATCAACATAATTTATGTAATTTATGCTGTACTTTTAAGTCAGCCTTCAATCTAATTCAACGTTTTCTATTAAAGGTTTTCACTTGTTATTGCACAGTGTCGTAACCTCTAACTGTATTGTATAATGTTTAGTGTTACATGATTTGTAAAATATTGGCGATGTTCTGACTGAATGATTTTGCTGGACTCGGTGACTCGACCTGGACTCGGATTGAGTTGGACTCGGACTCGACTTGGTCTCGGATCCAAGGGACTCGGTCTTGGTCTTGGTCTCGGATGCTGAGGACTCGGTCTTGGTCTTGGTCTCGGATGTTGTGGACTCGACTACAACACTGCGTGTGACTGCATATCGTGACTGCTTGTATCGAGGTGACATTTACGCTCGCTTGCCGTGAAACCTAGATCTCGTAAGCAATACTCAACATAAAACCAATGGGATCGTAAGCAGCATGAATATTCATATTTTCTCTATCACTTGCTCTGTGCAAATGAAGGAAAAAAAATTGTATACCTGAAAGAGGACAGAACATTGTAAAACCCCGCACGATATAGTAAACGCCATTGAGGTTAGGTGGTGCTTATTATTTCCTTTCAAAATTTGAAGAATATTATGTTCGGGCAAAAACATTGAATGTGTACGGTGTGAAACACATGCTAGGAAAGCATAGATTGACTAATTTTGTTGTACATTAACAGAATAATGTGTTATGCCCCCCCCCCCTTACCCTAAAAATGGTGAGTGACATTTCTCCACTCTCCACCTCCCTCCCTACCATGTATATGGTGGATATTGCTATGATTATTGGGATGGCAGTACGTAGAAAGCCAAGTGGCCGCGTTGTGGATTTTCTAGTTTGCAAGGGTCATTTTTATAATCTTCAAGTAACTGTTCCAGAGTGCAAAGCCAGATGGGACCGGGCTAACTTATTTGGTATTGCTAGTGCCAAAACAATTGTTTAAAGTAGCTCTTTGAGTTTATTCCTTGCCGAAGGCTAAATCAATCTATGTCATCCTGACAGCATGCGTGTGGTGTATGTGCGTTTGTTTTATATTCTGATCGAGGACTTGAACAAAGGAATTACAACTCCTCAATAGTCATTTCAGAAGTTCTCCGGTGATAATATTGTTTAATGTTAGGGAATTGGCACAATGGATTTTACAATGGAGTCATCGATCTGAATGTAAAACATAAGATGCGCGCTGGCGAGTGTGTTTGTGTGACGCTTTTGCATTTAAATACGTTGAACTGACGTCAACATTGGATGTATACGTTGGTCCTGGTCAGTTTGGTGTAGTTCGTACATATTGATAAGTGGGCGGGGCTTAACGTAAACAACTTTTTAACGTTTTATCGTATTTTATGCGCGCTGTCAAAACTAGTTAATACTATAGTAGTGCTTCAACTAAAGTATAAAATGTGATTACAAAGTATAATATACTTTGTAATCATATATTACATCAATGACAATAGCTGCAGCATGGTCTTTGACAGATCTGCTGTTAACTGAAAGCCACCCAAGAAATGATGCTGCATGGTCTATAAAACTGTCAAAGTAGTAAATTCCACCAGCTGTCGATTACTGCCTTCTTGAAAACTCTCCTCGAAGATGGTGGCGTCAGCAAGAAGCCATTGCTGCTGTTACATTGTATGTATGTGTATGAAGTTACGAGAACGAGTTGTACCAGATCATGGAGGAATTGTGGCATTTAGGAACAACTTGCATCAGTATGCTGATACTGCTAGCCTGGCTGGTCAGCCTTAGCAAGTTAGAGAGTTCCTTACATTATTTCCACATTTTTAGTTTAATTTGATAGAGATATTTTGCTTATAGTCAAGTGGAACAACGTTAGTCTGCAACTTGACACTTTTTATAATGAAACCCAGGGTAAGAGGACACATAAGGGCATAATAAGGAGGTGTGTGTAACGTACCGTAAATGATAGGACCTGTTCAAGGACTACGTGAACTACGATACTAACTCATGTCAACCGAACCCCCCGCTGTTAAGGACTATACTTTGATATATGACCGGCATATCACATCGTAATAAATCGGATCCATCACTTTTTCTTAAACTTGATTTAATACAATAAGGTACTGATACTAAGTAAGTTTGTAGTTGTTTGACCGTAGCTAGTATAGGCCCTAAATTGAAACTGCCCAACACAAGATTATCATAGGATTACACCAAACGTGGTGCAACCCACATGTGATGCTGTTCCTGTGTTATTTTATTTTACTACTAATAAAACGACCCAAAATTTAACGCTTGTTGACGAGTTGCCGAGGGGATTAATTTGCAAGATGTACAGTGGACGAAGTGACTGCAAACCGGTATTAGCTGGTTTAAACCGACATCCTGCGGTTGCAATTGTAAAGTATACTGTACAGGAGTAATGATCTAGAATAGGCTAGTATATATTACATGAACTTGGTCCATGACTTCCTTGCTTGTTTTTGTGACCATTGATGAAGGTTAATCCATTACTGCAGCGCCTCAAACTACATATTAGTGGTACAGT
>JAODAG010118054.1:4890-15306 GCA_027574785.1 Orphnurgus asper
TTTGATCAACTTTATTTCTTCCTTTTGCTGTATAAACTGAAGTAAACATAATAAATACCACCATTATATATCATTATATATCATTATGTAGGTTTTTCGGATAGAATAATATACACCCATACTATAACTCACAATGCACTCCCTAATGATTTACAGGAATGTCCAGGAAGCCACGCCCACAGAGGTGTGGCTACTAAGTCACAAGAAAAAATTTGGTTATATCCATTGCCTAGCAATTTAATGCTAGTTTTCCATAGCTACCAGCCGGATTATCACGATCATATCAACAAATTAGCAACACAGTTTCTGCAAGTCTCGAATATTCTGTTAAAAAATTGCATTGTAATTATAAATTTTAAAAATTTAAGTCATTAAAAAATTAGTAATATGTCTCAGTTCAGCAACACATTACCAGTTCTAAAGGAGGTGAATTGGATGCAGTTTGGAGAGTTTTTGGAATATTCATGTGAGCCTAAAGAAACGTTACCATTCAAGTTGTATGCAAGAGTGTATAAGCAGTCTAGTTTTTGGTATCTTAACCCAATTGTTACATTATCTAATTCCTTATCAATTATATCAACCTGATTTTTAATAAAAGCCACCTAGGATCTAGTACTCAAATTTACGATCTTAGTCTCATCTACGTACAATGCATCGAAATGTGTATTTGTGTAGAGCCCTGTATTTCAATGCATTAAAACGTGTATTTGTGCATACACATGGTCCCTAGACTTGGTGTCGGAGTAGTGACCATGTAGGTTATGGAGCAACTTGCTATGACCCGTGATGGTGTTCATAAACATGCACTGCCGATGACGTGTACATTATTCATATGTACGAGTGATTCAACCGCTCAAGATTTGTAAACAAATTTTACTATGTATATATTGTGAATTTTCTATTTTGTTATATAAGTTATAACTTCATTATAGCACCACAAAAGTTATTTGCATGGCTTGGAATAGATGGAGAAATTGATCATGGTGAGAGGTATCTTAATTTGTACGTTCAAAATTATACAAGCAGCATGCAGCTACTATATGTGTATCCTCTTCTATCTGAGCCCTAGTAAAAACAAATTTGGCTGCATAAGCCCTGCTATTATAATACTGATATATGTACTTTCTTGTTTTGGCATTTCCCAATTTTGTTTGTGGCATCATGCAGGTAGTATTTAACAAATATTAGTGTAATTGTTTGTAGCTGCACTGAATAATTGAAGTGAAGTGACTTCAATTAAATCGATCGAGTCTACTGTACACATATTATAATATAAATCACATGTGCCATGCATATACTGTATATATCTATTTGTCATATTAGGCAGAATAAGTCAGACTCTCAGACCATGATATTCTTTAGTCTAGTTGCCTATAGTATTTTAAGAGTAGGAATTTTCTCATAGCTCATAAAAACCTGTGTCTGTGTTGTTGGTTTACGAGGACATTTAATTGTACAGTAACGCTTGGCCCGTATCAAACTTTAACCATGTTGTTGCTGTTTGCTCCCAGTTCACTCAACTA
The DNA here is from genome assembly GCA_027574785.1 of Orphnurgus asper. Lineage (NCBI taxonomy): Eukaryota > Metazoa > Echinodermata > Holothuroidea > Elasipodida > Deimatidae > Orphnurgus > Orphnurgus asper. Next base: position 6,414 of record JAODAG010118054.1, read on the forward strand.
AACTAAATTGCATGCAAACTGCACTCTCCAGCATACCGAATGCTTAGACCGTGTGGCGCGTCCCTTTTGCATGCATGCTTTGTTTCAAATTACACTCTGTTTGCTCCTGATTCCCTCAACTTATATTGCACGCTCTAGCGTGTTGTATGCTTACTTCATGCATGCTCTCAGAGAGCTGTACATTCTGGGCATGCTCAAGCATACTACAGGCTTAATACATGAGTGTGGTGCACCCTGAGAGCGTGCGATGCTCCCTTTACATAATTGCACACAATCCGTTTCCTCCCACTTCACATTCAAAAATTGCACACGATTGAGATTTGTTATAAGTTTGGTGTGCGGCATGTGTATGTGTGTGTGAAAATTGATACTAAACTGATGTTGGATTGAAGACTAACATGGTAAATGCATGCATTGCTTGTGGTCAGTAGATGATCCCTATTGTTTTTGATGTGGCTAGCAGGCATATATAATGAGTGAGTGCAGCTCAGTAAAAAACCTAAATTGTTCATATCTCCAGAAGAGATATGAAAGTGGGATAATATATACATGCCTAGGCCATGTCATTTTTTTCAATCGTTATTATTCTTGAGAGGAGTAGCTAGCTAAGAAAGACAATTCAGATGGCCCTATAATTAACCACATTTTAATTATGCATTATAGTAATGCTGTAAGAATTTGCTGGCATATGATTTGCTGCAAATAATTTTGTTTGATTCTGCAAATGGTTACACAAGGCCAGGACAAATATTCCATCCAGTGATTGTGTGGTAGTGAGACACAAAATATTCCCTTTATAGTTAGGAAATATGGACATTTGATTTTGTTCTTAAGTCTCTACAGTGGTCTGATTTCAACTGAAAGCTATACAAATATTTCCATTTTTGCATCTTGTCTGTTTTTGAAGGAGACACTTAAGACTTTGTTCTTCGGGAGAGATTTTCTTGGACGACGCAGCCTACTTTGGTATTCCAAAAGCGGAGATGATGTCACATTTGCTCTTTCATCTTTGGCTAAGAGGCCTTCCTTACATGCTGAGGTATGCCTTGTTCCAGCCTTAGTGTAAATAAAAAGTACTTGACTTTCATGTTAACATATTCAGGTCAAGAAAACTTTACAATTGGTTTTCTACTATCAGTTGGTTTTGTTGGTTTGTACTTTAGGGTAACATACCCTCCCCTTATCTCAGTTATAAATGCTGTAGAAGGATGTCTTGTTGCTTTAAGAAGTTAATTACAAGTTCTCTAACACGTATGCCAAATTGTGATTAGTCAGCACCTTGTAAAATAATATGCAAGCAGATTCTGATTGTGAATGAATACCTTGCGCCTTACGGTACTCTAACAGATTCTGCTAATCGTGACTGAACACCTTCATCCTTATAGTACTGCAGATTCTACCTAATTGTGAATGAATACCTTCAATCTTTTGGTACTCTTAACAGATTCTACCTGATTTTGAATAAATGCCTTCTGCCTTATAGTACAGTTTCTAGCAGATTGTGAATAAATATACATTCAGCCTTATATTACTGCATGAGATTCTAGCTGATTATAGCATTAATTCCTTAAGGGTATGCACCACAATTAATTGCTCGATCCATCGACTTACACACTAATTTTGTTATATCATGTGACTGCCACAGTCATGTAGAAGATGAACCTGACATATGACACTCCTCTTATGAAAGCTGAAATCTTGGACAGTCATGCACCTACAAGATTTTTAATTTTGAGCTGGTCGGGATCAAGTCCAGCATATCTGTCATAACATTTCTAAAATCACTTAAAATCCTACAAATTTTCACACCATCTATACTTTTATTATACTCTTCAACATGCAATCATTAAAGATATGATTATATCTCTGCTAACCAGTGTTCGATCTTCTAAAAAAATTGTTTAGCAATAACTTCTATGCAAAATGTATTTGCATAGCAGTTTGAACATTTTGCATAGCAGTTTTGTAACTGAATGTACACTATTTAAGCGGAGCGTGACCATTGGTTGGCCTGTAGCGTAGAAGGAAATTTTTGGCTAAAAATACCCCCTAGCTCGCAGGAAAAGACACTTCCCGGGCCTTTTTGTCATCACCACAGATCCCATTTGGGTGTCACTGAGCGGAATTATAATACAAATAAGTGCTTTGATGTATTTTTTGGCACATCTCTGTGGGGCCCCTTGTTTCCCCCCCCCTGGATCTGCCATTTTGTTCATCTAATTTGGGTTCTGTAACTTCTCCACAAACAAAGCTTATATGAAGCAGGAGCCGGGCGATTTATTCCCCACGCTTTGCGTCTGGTTCATACTGTATTTATATATCAACTTCATTGACTGCAGTGTTTGGCGGTTCTTTTTAATGATGAACTACGATTGTACGAACAAACTCCCTAGCAGGAAAACTAAATATCGGTTCGTCTGTTGTATTGTAGATAATAAATGATACTCGATTTGTAAGTGATTCATCTTGCTTTATTCACCAAGCTACTGAACGTAGTTATCAGTCTATTTCGTTATCTCCCACATTTCCGCTCGTTTTGAAGAGGGCAGCAATCTATTATTGACATAGAGCAAGGTAGCATAACATAATATATAACATCGTCCCTCACTCCTGTGTACCGGTGTTCTTTTGGTGCTACTTTGATAGATCGATACAGCGTATGCCTGCATTTATTTTCGCATCGCACCTTGTGCGATGCAATTATGAGACGCCGTTTGGTTCGCATTTTGCGATGCAATACAGGGGAAATCGAACACTGCTGCTAACATATCGTAGAATTCACCTCATTTATTTGCACTTTTCCTGTAATCTAGCATATTCTAGATGATTGATGAATGAAAACCTTTGCAATATTTCAGCAGATTCTATCTGATTGTGCAATAAATACCTTCATCCATACAGTATGCTAGCAGTTTTAAAGCATTTGTTTGTAATTTTAATCACGGTTTCTAATTTTCCCTTTGCTCCATAGGACTGGGAAGAGGTTCCTGCTCATGGTGTTTACAAGTTAGATGTAGGATGTCTGAGTCCCTCTTCAAATGATGTCATAGTTCAATTGTTTCCATGGCAGCAAGTAACCTCTATGGGAAATACCATTGACAACTCTCCTGAAGGTACTGGTCAAATAGCTCCATCCAAAATGGAAAGCAAGATCAGGATAGAGGATATTTATAATGTTTATCTTCCTAAACCAGTCAAACCACTGAATAAAGAGATTAGGAAACAAGAAGAAAGCTTACATCTGAGGGACGAACTAGAAATGAAAACAGCGGCTGCACATCTCGTCGAGGTATTAGCAGAAGCTGTTAGAAGACGGGTGCAAAATGTTCCTCAAAGACAACTTGAAAAGTTTGCTGCCACTTGTGTAGAAGGCTGTATACTGGATGGAGCACCAGAAGTAGCCAGGAGTGGTCATCTCAGACATGCATCAGTGGCTATTCTTTTTTCTGGTGGTATCGATTCAATGGTTTTAGCTGCTCTAGCCGACAGGTAGGCATGTTCAAGTAACCCACAGAAATGATGTGCAAGGAGCCTTTATGATCAAGAATTAGTCTCTCTTTATCACAGAAAGTGGGGGGGGGCATAAATCCTACATCACACCTTGCCCTGGATCCATGCCTGAATGTGAGGCTGGCATGAATTATACAGTGCTCTGGATATTGAATTTCTAAATGTTTTCATTGCAATGTAACTGTTGTCGAGATAAAACTAGCTACAATGCCCCAATATAGTTTTAAATATGCCTTGAGGCCTTCCTTACATTCCGAGGTGTGTCTCATGCCAGTCTTATTTTAATTTGTAAATAGAGGTACTGGACTTCATGTTAACATATTTAGGTCAAGAAAACATTTACAATTGGTTTACAACAGTTGGTTTTGTTTAGCTTGTACTTAACATACCCTCCCTTATCTCAGCTAATAACAACATTTTCAACTAACCTATAGACATTGACGGTCATGTTGGAGTTGCACCAACTTTATAGTCAGGAGGGCGATCGACTAGGACGTTAGAGGATCATTTAGAACATATTGTTGAGAGTAAAGTATACATTATATTTAGTCCTCTTCACTATGCAGTATGTTGCAAGAAGGGTACACAACATATGGCCATTGTGTAAACAAAGCACCATAAACATCGTTGTACTTTCTAACAAAAAGATATTGGACAGCATTTGATCTTGAGATACCTTTCTTCATAGATTCATACCTTCTGATGAACCTATTGACTTGCTCAATGTTGCCTTTGAACAGAAAAATAAAAAAACAGCTTCTCGTGACAAAGTACCTACTGCAGACAGGTAAGGTAGATTGTTGCTGCTTTTTTTAAAGAATATGTTACTGCTCTTGATGTACTACTCTATATTGTTATGTCATTTCAAGGACATAAGTTGGCAATCAGCCATCCCAAGGTGAATGAGCACTCTCATAGACCTGTTTATGCTGTAGCAGCTTAACCACCAATATACGATCATGTTGTAATTTTCAAATGTGTGACCCCAGGTGTCTTTCGAATTTTATCGATGACATCATTGCCGCCATGACATCTGCTTAAGCAGTGCAGTGTCGAGCTCCACATGAGCGAGTCAAGTTAACTGCTCTCACCAAGCCGCTAAATCTAAATAATGTTTAAATATCCGATATTGAGAGAGTACAAAAAGTTGCCTATTTCAACGTTGATTGTCTTTATGTATATATATTAGCAATCAACAGGCTTTTTGAATTTTCCAAATAAGGCATCGGGAAAAATGAGTGGCACCATCAAATGTTAGCTTCCCATATTCACCACACAAATTTGCCAATAGTTGCAAATATAGAAACGGCCTTGAACATGCCCAGGGCTGACCTTACAAGGTCCAAAGATTCTTCAAGTCTGTGGCTTCGAAGCAAGATGGACACAAGACAAAGCAAGAGACTAAAATGATCTTGCACAAGTGTCAGAGATGTTCGTGAAATCAAGGATTTGCCAGAGACTTATGACGAGGAGGATTCTATGGACGAAATGTACGCCTGGCGAGAGAGAGTGTGGCATAGTGGAGTTCCGCTTCTTACCCCAAAGGTCACCAGTTCGATCCCCAGGCATGATTTGTTCAGCACAACTGCTTTGCATTGGTGATGAGTGCAGTCTTCCTTGGTGTTTAGTGATTCAGCTAGATTTTCGTTGGGTTGCATGGTTTCATTGGTGTCACAATAACTTCACTCAGAACAGCTTTAGTGCAGTTGTGATGAACAGGTTGCTCTCACTTCCCTCAGATGGGGACATTAAATGGTGGCCCCGGGAACAGGATGAGATGGATGGGTACATGTCTGCCTTGTAACTTCTGGACATTGGTTAAAAGAGAAGGCTTGTTTAACCACGCTCACAACACAATCATGGGTTTCTTTATTAGCCTATGAGGCTTCCTTTCCCTTAGTATACAAAACTAAACTAAATGATTTCAATATGAAGAAGCATGCAGGTACAGTGCACAGCTTATGTATACATTATATGTTACTGTGCAAGAATTTTGTTTCAAAATTACTTTCCTTTTGGTTTAATTGTGGATGTAATGTTCAAGAAAGAAAAAATAATAATTAATGAGATGTTGTATCATGATAATGTTGCCATGTTTGTTTACATTTTGCTACATGCAGGGCTTGACAATGTGCGTGCCGATAATGTTCACAGACTATGTGTATATTCCGCATGCAAATTTGCCCTCTTGAAGCATGTTTGTTTGCTTTTTGTATGCACCTTGCATGCACATTTTCTGCATGCACCTAAGCGCTTCTTGTTGGACGTTTGTATGCTTTTTGCATGCCAGGGAGTATGCTTTTTGCAGACCAGGAAGCATGCTTTTTGCACACCAGGAGTATGCTTTTGTGCACCAGGGAGCATGCATGTTCTATAGGCTCTTGAGTAACGTTCTAATTATGTTCAAAGTATACAGATCTTCGCAAAAATCATGACTAAAATTTACTTCCTCTATCCAAGTATGCTGTATTTTATACAATGTATTTTCTTTCCAAAGGGACCCATTTGTTGTTCCAGATAGAATCACTGGAAGGAGTGGGCTAGAAGAGCTTCAAAGCCGCATAAACCCTGACAGAATCTGGAACCTCGTTGAGATTAATGTGACTCTGAAGGAACTGCAGCAAACACGGCAGAATTGTATAAGTGACTTGGTGTACCCACTGGTTTCTGTTTTAGATGATAGCATTGGATGTGCAATGTGGTTTGCAGCCAGAGGAGAAGGACAACTACAGAGAGAAGGATGTCCTTATCGTAGTATATCAAAGGTGAGAGGTAAAATTTGGTCATAAAGATGAGATCACCTGCAGTACTCCATAAGGTGACCATTTGTTTCATTCAATTACATGCAGTCAAGTTTGTAAACTATTTGGCAAATGTTTCTGCCAGCAGGGTACTATCATGGTCTGGAGAAAATGGTTCAGACATGTTCTGTGTATATTGAATTAATTATAATTAAATAAATTAAAGGATATAGCATAGGGGTTTGTGTAATAAAGATAATCCATGTTACAATGTAATTGATACTGCAATTTTTAGACTTTCAATGCTGTTGCAATAAAGTCTTCTGGTTTTGCAAGAATAATTTTACTGTATTGTTGGAGGCTGTGTTGGACAAAATATTTAACTTCAGAAATGAACAATGTATACTAGTGAATAGTAACAAATTGATTGTGTGCAGAATCTAGGTGAAATTTGCTGGAGTGGTTGTCAAGGAACATATGGGTAAAGAAAATAGTCTATATTTATTTTAAATTAGTATGGGTAGAATTAAGAAATCATCTCTGAAATACAAGCTTCTTTGTGAGTTTATTTATTATCCCCTGTAATCCTATATTTTGTCTGAATAGGTTGTCTTGAGTGGACTTGGGGCTGATGAACAGCTAGCAGGGTATTCCAGACATCGGACTCATTTCACTAAAGGAGGATGGGTGGCACTGCTCTCTCAGCTGGAAATGGAAATCACTAGAATATCCAGTAGGAACATGGGTCGTGATGATCGTGTCATATCTGATCATGGCCGTGAAGCTAGGTTCCCTTTTCTCGATGAGGATGTTGTTTCTTATCTGAACAGTCTACCTATTCATCTCAAGGCAGATCTTACCCTTTCTAGAGGTGAAGGGGACAAAAAACTCCTCAGGATAGCTGCTAGACAGATGGGTCTCACAGAATCCTCCAGGTTACCAAAGAGAGCCATTCAATTTGGCTCAAAAATAGCAAAATTGGAGGATTCTTCCCAAAAAGCTTCTGATGTTTGTTACAGATTGATGCTTAATGCAGAAGACAAGACATCACCATCTGCTGTGTAACACATAATCTGGGCCTTAGTTTAGGCCTATTTATCAGACTTGCAGTGTGAGTACAATTCCTGAGTACCAGTACAAGACCACAAGTACAAAGCATATGTGGTGCTGCTTTTCAGTTCCATTGCCTCATTCCTACAGTTCTATTAAGTTGATAGATGCTTGACAATGTTTACTGCATGATACATACAAGTTAAAAATGGTTGTGTCCAGGGTTTGTGGCACAATAGATAGATTTGCATACATTCAAGCTCTTAGCTATGTCTGACCATGTTGCCACGATGGTGTACAATTGATATGCCCTTCTTGAGACATATCAGGTGTACATATCAGGTTACAGCCCGTCTGGGCTATGAATACCTGACGGCTACCTGCATGAAAAGTTTATGATAGTGTTCATGGATGGCTGGGCATTTACGTATTAAGGAAGCTGATGTCCAACCATCATACAGAAGAGTTACATTGCAATCAGACTTTTCATCTTTATACCCCTCGTAGGGTTGGGTAATGGAGAAAGTTATTTCCTTCTAGTAGATTTGGAATGAATGTACTATATTATTTTTTATTTAAAAGGTATTCCATATTTTCTTTCTATTATCTCTCATTTTCCCCCAAAATTATAAACAACTACCATCTTGGCGTAGGATATGATATATAGCCGACTTTATAGAAATTACAAATGTATACCATCTTGGCTTAGAATATGGTATATAGCAGAAAATTAACATATGGCTTTCAACCAATGTCCATGAGTTACATGGCAGACATGTACCCATCCTGCTCCAGGGACTACCAATTAACGTCCCCATCCAATGGATGTGAGTGTACCACTTCTCAAGGAGCAGGTCATGCTTGGGGAATCGAACTGGTGACCTTTGGGGTAAGAAGCGGACACTCATAATTATCCCTCTATGTCACACTCTAACCAGGTAATCCTGTACATCTCCCTCATCCAGACTAGCTGTATACATGGAACGTATCATAAAATGAGCTGAAGTTGCTTCTACGTGTCACTATCCCTTTATACTGTTGTACATCAACACCTGCGAAGAAGTCAATCATGTAGTAAAATAGCAAACAATCTACTTTTTAAATTGAAACAAACACTCATTGATATGGGAAGTAAACTAAATTGATGTCAAATATATAGCTAGGTCACTACCTACCTAATGAAACGTGTTTACCGAATTGGGTTTAAACAGCAGGTTTCTCATATTTGTTGTCAAGTGGTGCTTCCATCGTCGTGGTACTTGTATCATGCACTATGAATGCTGGGATATCGCTTAGTTTAATCGACACTACATTATTACTGAGAGAGAGAGTTTTATAGCATATCACAAATAAATATGCCCAATCTGATTTTTTTCGGGATAGTTCCCTAATGTTGTGAGGAACAACAAAATTAAAAGCCCAAATTCAAATCTGGTCAAAAACTTCGGATTTTCCTAGTTTAAGATCCAGTAAGATATAAGTACAAAATGCAACTTAAATAATCAGGAGCATGCCCTTATAAAAATTTCTCGCGAGAATTCTCGCGAGAAATTTTGTATGTCTCGCGAGATTTCGCGAGACATGTTGTACTT
>JAODAG010118276.1:0-15303 GCA_027574785.1 Orphnurgus asper
ACCCCGCCCCCCAAGTAAACTATTGAAAATTGTAAATTTTGCTAAGTGTAAATTTATGAGATCTCAAAATAAGAATGTCAAATGTATCTTGGAAGGCCTGGAAAGTGCCATTTCCAGCGATCTGGGAGGCATTTTTGTAAGCAAATATCTGGGGACGCTACGCGCCAACCAACTTACAGTCTTTGTATGTGCAGCTGAATTCATCCAAAGATCGTATTTTTTTAAATTAGAAGAGCAAATGAAGTCAATGAAGGGAGCGATTACTGATATGACAGGGTAGGTTGAATCCATGGAGAATGAAGTAGAGTCGGTTAAAACCAATTATAAAGGAGGATAAGTCAGATTAAGTAGGTTAATAAAATTGATTCCGTTATTCATATCCTGCAGTCAGTTAACGGTTGTTACCAAGCGACATAATCATCTTGAATATGCTATTAACATGGTAAACCTCACGGTCATTATATTATAGAAATTGCCCAGTGTCCTGGTTTGCTGATTGAAACTCAAGTTGAAGCCAATACATACCAGCTAACATACGCTGGTGTAGTTTGCCCGACTGGGCAAGTATCATCCTGCAACATAAACAGTGGGGACATCGTTTCTGGCCCCGGTCCATTTGACGTATGCTGCACCTGTAGGGACGGAGGAGGTGTGCAAAGCCGATGTTGTTACCCAAGTAAGTAGTTACTGTCACATATGGAGTGTACGCTAATGCTAAGAGAGGACAGATATTAATCCAATACAACTTTCTCATCTGCTTTGTTCATAATAGTGAAGTTTTCATACATGAATTGTATAATTTCAATCCGGCTTTCAACTTCATTATATACAAATACAGTCCCGTCGGTATTAAATCTTATCTGATAGGTTTTTAATATGAATGGTTTTTGTGTTCTATTCTGTGCTGTCATAAGAAGATGAACTATCGATGTGTTGACTCATTGATGTGTTGACTGTGAAGCTCGACATTGCGCTCAAATGAGCAGATACGCCATAGCGTTGATGACGTCATCGAATAACTTGTGAAGACACAGGCAGCCATCGGATTTAAAGTTTACAGCCTTACAGTATATTGTTAGCACGGGCAATACATTAGTAACGGAAGGTACATCGCTAACCCCAGTGGTACGTGTAAGTAACAGCCTACATTATGAGCTGTATGACAAGAGCAGTAACAAACACGTCTTGACTGTCAGTTCGCGCGGACCTCGACACTATGCCAGTAACATGAATGCCAGTGCTGTCTAGAAGATGAGTTAATGATATGGATGATTCACAGGGTTCCTCTGGTAAGAAATTTGCTGATGATGTAAAGTTGTACTGTGAACTTTCTTCAGAGGAAGATGCCAGGAGCGTCCAATGTGATCTAAATAGGATATTTAAATGATCAAATGTGTTTTACTTTAAAGTTGGCAAGTGTAAGATCATGCATCCTGGATTAATTATAGGAAAAAACCTTCAGCATGTTAAATTGAATCCTGAAGCTTTCTGGATGATAAGAATTTTAGGCGCAATTTCAAGTGTCTTCATAATGACAATATTCTTAGATTTTACAAGTGTCAGGTTAGGTCTCATTAAATTTGAACGTTGAAGAGAACTAGAGGTCACCCTTCAGAATGGGCGACCTAGCTTAGATGTCAAGAAGATTTTCATCCTACAGAGGGTTGTTAACAAGTGGATTAATCTGCCTGTTTCGGTTGTAGTGTAGAGGACATCATTTTCGAACCTGTGAAGATTGGAGGTCAAATACTGATGTGGTTACAGCAATCTTTGTCCATTTATCCGAACATAAGTGTCTACTTATTTTACCATACAATCTGTATACATGTGTCCACATAATAGCCCCATGGTACTATAACACTGTCCCTATTAATGAGCTAATATTATATACCTAGCGAGTCTGCGGTCACGCGATCCTTAGTTCCGTCGTGATTTCTTTTCAGACTAATTACACATTTTGGATCAAATTGTCTCTCCAATCAATCTAAACAAAAAGTAAGTAATTACTATGCTGTACACCCACTTCGAGGCAGAAATAGTCATTGGCTTGTTCAAAGATTATCCAGAATTCCTTGTAGTTGTAACGTTATCTCTCGGCTAACATGCTAACATGCTAATATGCTAACATATGAAGGTGTTCTTGTGTGCATGAATGTGGTTCCGCGACATGTCACAGGAGGCATTTACTAGATGGAGTGCTTACTCTTGTAGGTTGTACTATGTTATATGTGTAGTTGTGTATTTGTGTGCAGAATTACATTGTTGTGTTTGTCTAGTGCAGGGGTTCCCTACCTGTGGTACGCGTACCACCAGTGGTACATTTGGACTTTCTCGGTGGTACGCGGCGTGGCATGGTACACAGCGTGCTTCATTTTTTTATTGTGTTCTTTTTTATTCTCCCTCATGCATCCCTCAAGAGGCTGTACACTGACAGCTTTTTGTTATCGGCCATTGTGCACTTATTCATCATTGATTCAATCAATTCAATGTCTTATTGTTTCGTTTGTGAGCAAGAAGCAGGCTCAACCATCCCATTGACTGGAGTGGACATTTAACATTAACGCATAAACACTAATATAGTTGAATATTGGCACAGTGGTACTCGGTGGCACCACGAAAATGTGAAATGGTACCCCATTAGAAAAAGGTTGGGAACCCCTGGTCTAGTGGGTTCAGAAGGTGGTTTCCAAAAGTGATTGAATTTGTACAGTTCGACAACAGTATGTGAGTGTTGTGAGTTTAACTTTCCTAACAATGATGGTGTGTTCTGTGTTGACTTCCTGAATATCATTCGTTTGTGTAGTGGTTGGGTGGCTTGTAGTACGGTAACTTATGTGCCGGGTATTTTCCTATTATAATGATGGATAAAAACGATCATTACAAATAGATTAATAGCAGCCGTAACGTTGCTGACAGTAATAAGAACACCAATTGGTGTCCTGAGACGTCATGTCTAAACATATAGAAATTGGGAAAGACAATATTGATGTTCGAGTGTTAGGTTCATTTAATTTCATAATTATAAGAGGTCCAAATAATCAAACATTATTAGGAAGGTTTTTGTACGAATACTGTTTATGCTAGTTGGAGTACGGTCATGGCGGAGTCAAAATAATCTATTTGTTTTTATGCTAATGAGGAGGTAATTTCCACCATTATTTTATCAGTTCTAGAAAGAGTACGCTTTTGAAGAGATGGCGTTCTATAAGTAACAATTAACATAAATTCTAATTCTAATTTCAAGGGGTTAGGAAGATTTTTCACAATGAATTGCTCTCATATGCACTTTCGTGACACTCTTCGTATATTTCTATGTTTTCCACAGGAGTCTATGACCCGACATCTTTAACACCATTTGTCATTAATTTAGTGGACTTTGCTATTGTCAACCAGCAGGATATATACATTGTTGTCACTTCAAACGTCAATTTAATGGCGACATTGGAATTCCTCAATTTACCAGCCGGTGCTACTCTTACCATCGGCAGGGGTAATGATATTCGAAAACGTGTAATAATAGTATATGAAGGCGTAGTAGCAATTCCAGATGACATTGTCATTGGCGGTAACACCCTGTGGATCTGTTTGATGTTTGCTGCATCGGGTGTATCTGCTGGTAATGGAGTTCGGTTCCTAATTGAAGAAGGTAAGGATATTAATTGATATGAATTTATAATTGAATTGTAATATGATTTAGATCAATTTGTTTTACGTTGGCGGCCATTAAATATCAAAAGCTTCGTCTTCTAGTTTTCATTGTGTTGGATGCCATAGTTGTAAATAAGCTGAATATGCTGCTGACTGTCTAGTTCGCTACTCGGAACAGGTACAGTGACAGAACAATGTTACCTCAGTAACTCGGCTAGCTGGTAAACGACTCGCGATACAGCAATAACAAATACTAATTTTTTATCAAATCAACTATTGTATTTACCATAATATTACTCAAATATCACAACATGGTTGAAAAACATCATGCAGATATATTATAATTCGTTTTGAAATAAACCAAATCAAAGAAACAAATATGTTCATTCTCCAATTACTGGAAAATCTATATCTGCATGAAAGCAAACCATGTATACTGTTAAAGAACACATTGCGTGGTTTTATTCAGTATAATATGTCCCTTCATGTTTACATTTCCATAAGGAATGTTATTGTATTTGTTGATTGTTTTAGGCATGAGATGTCTGCAGGATTAATGAATAATTATGTAGAGTGTATGAGAAAAGAGTATCGTGAAGAGAGGAATTTCCCTGTGAGTTTGAAGTTTGTATAATGGGATAAAATGTATATATATATATATATATATATATACAGAAAATACGTATTTCGTGTACAACAACATGCCTGAACAGAATACATAGAACATATATAACTTGTTTTGAAGAATAATTAACACATTGTTCAGTTGGACGATAAAATTGCTACCATATTTTCACAATTCCCATTCCCCGATATCCTTTCCCTTCCATTTGCGACTACCTTCCCTGTGTGAGACTGGCATTTGTATCTTTTGATCTCTTCAATTCTCCAACTCTTTCCCACCCTTCCCCTTCTGCATGAAGCTGTGGACATATTACTAACACTCTATTTGGATGAATCCGACAATGAACTAACATAATCAACATTACTAGTCGAGGAAGCTATTTTTATTAAATCCACATATGCCTTATGCAGATTATGTCGAAGCAACGTTAAAATAAAGATAATAGATCACACTCTTATCAGATCCGGCATCTTAATTATGTTGTTCATAACTCCAGATATCATTAATTGCAGGTCTATAATTAACATGGTATAGTTCACTTTAGTTCGTATTTCAGAGACAGCCCAGTGTCCTGGATTGGTTACTCAAACTCTTGTTGGAACCAATGCTTACCAACTGACATATGCTGATGTAGTCTGTCCGGCTGGTCAAGTATCATCCTGCAACATTAACACTGGAGATGTTGTTGAGGGTCTCGGTCCATTTGACGTATGCTGCACCTGTAGCGACGGAGGAGGTGGACAAAATCGATGCTGCTACCCAAGTAAGCAATCCACCAGTAACTGTCACATTTGTCATATGAAAATATACGCTACTACTCCAAGAGGAAAATGTATGAATGTATGAATTTAAATCCAATCAGGATAATGATAAACTCACGGATAATTACGTATAACAGTTAACTTTCTCCCCCATAATGCATCCACTGCTTGTTTAAATTAAGAGTCATAAACGAGGTGTATGATTTCATTCCATAGACTGGCTGTCATTGTCTTTATAAATACAATATTCGCACGTCGGTATTAAATCTCATCTGTTATTTTCTTAATATGAATGATCTTGTGTTCTATTCTGTGCCGTCATAAGAAGATCAACTATCGATATGTTGACTCAATCATGTGGAGCTCGCCATCGCGCTCCGGTGAGCAGATATGACATTGCTTTGATGACGTCATTGATAAGTTAGGGAAGGCACATTCGGCCATCGGATTTCAAGTTTACGGCCGCCTCGTTATACTATAAATTAGTGATCGAAGTTATATACATGAACAAGTCTACGATAGCGCACGCGCACTATTGGAAGCTAGGTGGCTAATCTCTAACCCCAGTGGTACGTACCACTCATATTCTGAAGTAAAATACAGTAAAAAAAAACACGTATTGAATGTTTCACGCGGACATCGACACTAGGCTGCACTGATACGCTGATGAGCTGATATGTCATGACATTGATGTTTTCAACGATGCTTAGCCAATACACGTGAATGATCTTGTGGATCAACAACATGAATGTCTGTGCTGTCAAGAAGATCTGTGCTTTGGCGAGAAGTGTTGTAAAAGTGTTTGCGACGCAGTGTTGGTTCAAAGATCCAATCCTTGGTCTTGGTCGATTGTTATTTCTTGCATTAACTAATGATATGGATGAATCAATTGGTTCTTCTGTAAAGATATTTGCAGATGATACAAAGTTATACTGAAAACTCTCGAAGATGCCACGAATATCCAAGGCGATCTTGTCGCCGGATGATAAGCAAAGCAAATCCTCTTTACTGTAATGTTGACAAGTAATATCATGCAAAATGGACATGAGTATCCCCGGTTTACTTACATTCTTTATGTATAGAATTTTCCGGATTATAAACAAATCCTCTTCAATTTAATGTTGACAAGTGTAAAGTCATGCAAATTGGTCATGGGTATCCCTGGTTTAATAAGATTGAAAAAGATCTTTGGGTCATCATAGATTATTCTGTTAAGCCTTCTGGATTTAGGAAGAGTAGATTTTTATACATTTTTAAAAAGTTGAAAGTTGACGAGCACGAGAGGTTTATTTTTGAAATTTCAGTAGGTTAGATATCAGGAAGAATATCTTCTTACAGAGATTTGAAAATGAGTGAATTGGTCTGGCTGATAATTTATCAACGCATTATCATATAAGATCTGAGTACATATGCTAATGAGGAGGTACCGTACACTCCACATTAGTCATCAGCGCTACCTCTCAAAATATCTCAGTATGTATAGTTAGTATCCTACATTACTCCTCAACGCAAGACACATAGTAAATATGCTAATTAGAAAATGGCCCCTAAATGTAATAATTCGCGTAAAATCCAATATTCTGACAGCAAATGAGCTAGAAAGAAATTTCGCGTAGAATGACTTTCACGTTAGAATGGTTTTAATTCCTTTTCACACACCCAGACTAGCGGCATGTTCACCATTCTTGACACGTTGTTGATCTTTTCTTTGTTTTCTACAGGATTCTACGACACGACGTCACTGCCCTCATTCGTTACCTATATCGATAATAACGACGATAATGTCATCCAACCTAGTGTATACCTTGCTGTCACTTCAGATGTAAATTTGATGGCAACGTTGATTTTCTTCATTGCACCAGCAAACGATGTTCTTACCATCGGCTGGGGCAATGTCATTGGAAACAGTGTTTTAAATGTTTATCCTGGCGGAATAACAGATCCGTCCGTTACCATAATTGGTGGTAATACACTGTGGATCAGCTTGTTGAATAATGCAGCTGGAACTAAATTTTTTAGGTTCCAAATTGAAGCAGGTAAGACCATTCACCAATTTTGTTTTGGTTTCCTTATTCTGGAAAGCAACTATTACATTATTTACGTCATATCACAACATATCAAACTTGTGTTTGATACATTAAAACATTTAAACACTTTGTAAAATCCAGTAAACGATAACAAACACTGATTGGCCGATATTGTCACCCTTAAAGCAGTGATTGCATATACTAGTTGTCTTTGCCATGTACTCAATCAATCACCTGGTGTATTACAGTAATGGTTAACGGTCGATATTTCTGAATCTCGCACAGTTCAATGGTTAATGGCCCAAACATTAAAACGATGTAAAACAGTTGTACATCTTTTATGAGATGAAATTCACTCAATTTGCATAATTAAGCATATCAAGCAGTTACACTGTTCTCGTAGGTTTTCTAACCTCACCTTTCAAATGTCAATGATGGAATTTCAACGAAACGAATTCTCTAATGAATTTCTTAACATGCCTGAAACGATTAGAATAGGCAGATGATAATAAAATTCTTTGAAACAAATATAATTAAAACATATCTTCAAATTTACATTACATCACAGAGAAAGAAAACAATACAAGATGAATTCATGAACATAAAAGTAACGAACATGGAACACACACAAATTGTCTACATCAATTGATTCCACCTGCTATGAACTCATTCCACTCCTGTCATTCTGCATAACTATGTTAATGTCATAAGACATGTGAATATCAAGTGGTAGCTATGTGAGAGCCATACGCCGTTTGCAGATGATGTGATAGATATGTTAAATCCATATTGCAGATGCAGATGATGTGGTTATGACGTGATTATGATTAATGTTAATCTCCTCTGCCATGTGTAAATGATATCGTAAGCTATGGTAAATTCATATTACAGTTGAAGACGGAGTTAATGTTATGTCAAAGCAATATGACAAAAGTTGTAGGTGATATGGCAGTTATGCCTAAGCTAGCATCTGAAGTGATTGGGGCAAATGGAATTATTCTAAAAAAAAGTCATTCCCGTGCAATTTTGAACGGTTTAATGGTGAACGTTTCTTTCCATATGACTTTTGACCTGATGACATCATAATATCAAATACCGGTGATCGTGAAATGGCTTTAATTGGTTCATGTTCACTCATGTTTTCTTATTTTCTGAATGTATTCTCCTACGATATGCTGTAAGTAGTTCGCTGTAAATTGTCTTCATTAGACAAGTGTCATAAAAAGGGTGATTTAGGGGGGAGGGGAAATTACCGGGCAGGGGAAATGACGTCTTATCTACAAATGTAAACATGATTAATTATCCAAACAACTTCTTTCTGCTTTTGTCAGGTGGTTTCAGATGAATTTTGTATAGATTCAGTCCTTGAAATTTACTTTATGGGAAAAACTTGAAAGGTCATGAATTATTCATCAAAGAGACATCATAAATACATAAATACACAACATAAAACTGTTGCAGGCAGCACCAATTGACTGATTTATCCTGCAACCTAAAGTATTTATTATTAAAGTATAATAAGTAGGTTTTTACATTGTTCTTGTTTTGTTTACCAGTTGCACCCATAGCAGGTAGAAAACGTCGATCTTTAGCATTCAAGAGGAATGGTGAGTATAACCTTTAATCACACAAATGATTAACGACACTGCTGCATTTAATTAATTGAGTTAGCAGAGTTATCTTAGCTGACCTGGGAGAGCAGATATGATGGGAAACCTAACATATCATAATTAAGGGATCATGAGCAACATATGATATGGCACTAACCTCAATGGTCAATGTTCTCCATGTCGTAACAGTCCGATCGATATAGGATTGGTAATGGGAGGTGGATAAGTTTTGGCGAGATGATGCGGTGACATATGTCGCCGTTACTGAGCATAGTTTATTTGGATGATTTTTCTTTAAAAAGAAGGGGATGTAGTAAAATTCAAATACAACGGTGGTCGTTGTTAGTCTAGAACGGGGATTTAAGAACACCAAGGTCATAGAATAGTGAAATACTGTCGTTCTTTTCCAATATATGACTAAAGCCTTCCAGGGAATGATTTTGAATACTGTACATTTTGGATCAAAATATTTGAGGTGCCAAACGTGTTAGCTTAGAAAGTCTCATAAACAATTAATGTTGTCCTTCAAAGAGTGTTAAGAAACGTTACTGACATGTAAATTGGGCAGGATATAATACAAAGAGCGTTACTTATCGTATAACTGTAATCCAGTTCTTTGCTCATACAACGTATGTTCCTATTATTTACATCCATAACCAGTAGGCCTATAGCTTTAACACACACATAACCAGGGGAGTTTCATATCATCTTCGACAATGGTGTGCTCTAAAAAAGACTTGGTTCAGTCCGTGTGTAGCTTTAATACACTTATAACCAGTGGTGATTTCATGTTATATGGACAGTGTAGAATACCATGTAGTGTTGCCATATAAACATTGCTGCTGATTTGATATTTTCTTCCTGCATTCACACATCTCTGTTGCTGCTTTCTTTCAGAGACGGTTAGGAGCGACTGGACTTACAGTGCCGATGTCTTGACTGGTGTGCACTTTGAGAACACTAAGTCCTAGGTCTTCACAGATATCAACCAGACGTGAAAATCAGTTATTGGTGGTGGTGTTTTGGTCAATTTTGTTGTTCTTCTTAACAGATCAAAATCTCCTGGTTATATGTCATTCACCTATATTTTAATATTGAATTTATTTTAGTATGTTTACCAGTTGTAACTAAATTTAATTTCACCCTCAGGGGAAGATTAGCTCAAATGGTATGAATACAAACTTAAGCAAGTAAAGTAACTCCCATTTGTGTAATGTATGTGGTATTAATGTGTAAGTGGTCTACGTCTATTAAAGGTGGTATTAAGTTTCATCGAAATAAGATTGGAGTTGGGAAGTTAATCAGTTTGACGAGAAGGTGCTGCACCACATGCTGCTGTTGGTTGATTTTAGAGCCAATTTCCTTCTTGGTTTTTAACATCAGTTGGAAGAAATGTTGCTCCTTTTCGATCTTTAGATTATTACATTATCTTTATCATTTATGCAACCTCATATATCATTACTTTAATACATGGTAAATTAGCTTGCATGTGAGGTAATGATGAGGTTTAACAGTAATGGTTCGGGGTAATGGTTTCCGGGTTTCTAATTCAGTGCTTTTTAACATAAAGACGAACCGCTGTGAGTACTTCGTAGATAATCAATTGAAGTCCATATACAACCGTTCGTAATATTCCATAAAAAGTTAATAATCTATCTCCCTGCGTTAGTCTCACTGAAGTTGTAGTTGTTGGGACGGTTGAACGGATGCTTGGATGGTTGGATTTATCCTCCCATTTCTTTCACCAGGTGTCTTTAATACATTCGTTTACGTTAAGTTGGATTTGATTTGTAGCCAACCATTGTTTGGTTGGTGCAGGTTGGTTGGATTTGTTTTGTCATTTCTTTCACCAGGTGTCTCGTTTACTTTAAGTTGGATTTGATTTGTTGTTTGGTTGGATTTGGTTCATCACCAGTTGTCTTTAATATATTCATTTAACTTTAAGTTGGATTTGAATTGTAACCAATTACTAATTGTAACTGAAATAAATGGTGGTAATAGTATAGCATGTTTCTGTTGTTCTATTATCCAGACCCCCCCCCCCCCTCTTCCTCATCTTGTCTCTCTTTCTTGTTTGAAATTCACAATTTGTAATTTGTCCTCGAATACCCTGGAGGTAATTTCATTCTTTGCTTAATTGTAATAAGCTACTACTCATATCCCATTATTGAAATACTCTGAGAAATAAATTTGGGAATTGAAATAGAAGATGCAGGAGTAGAGTCACCGGAATGCAACCAAAGCCTGAAACTCATGAAATCCCATTGCCAGAAAACCAAGTGAACCAGAAAGCAAACTCGAGTAGAAGTTCAGATGACAGCTGTATATTAAATCGAACTTCACTTGATAACACGTATAATTACTGTTCTGACAGCGTGCACTATGTAAATAATGACTATAAAGATGCTGCCATTTTGGAATTTTGGAATTAAGTGAAATATTCTCCATAAAGTTTGTGGAAAACAAATCATCTGGCCTTGATTCAGTGAAATCTAAGTTACCTCGACTACGTCCCTCGACTTATTTCAACCAATAGCACACGAAGCCATTCATGTAATAGTATCTTAAACTGTCCACTAGGCCGTATAGCTGGGATTGTACCTTGATATTCTTTGTACGATCGACAGTTGATAATGCTTGTAACTGTCCACTGAATGCCGTCATAATAGCATAAAACAGACAAAACAATCACGATTTACACAGGCACCGCGGGAACGTGGCTTATTTGAGTAAAATAATGAATATGCAATTGCCGATTGTGACCAAAAATAGAGGTACGTGACACCCTACCCCATATCCGTGTCCCCACCAAGCTGAGCATCATCATGCAATGGTGACGTACCTCGATTGCTGTTATGGAGGCACCACATGGGTGGGGGTATCTGTCCCCTATTGAGAAAAGTATGCGCACGGATCCAACTGAAACCTAATACCCAGAATGTAAAGCCCAGTACTTTCAGAATAACCATTACACCTTCACCTAACCTGTCTGGATCGTGAGTC
Source organism: Orphnurgus asper (assembly GCA_027574785.1). Classification (NCBI taxonomy): domain Eukaryota; kingdom Metazoa; phylum Echinodermata; class Holothuroidea; order Elasipodida; family Deimatidae; genus Orphnurgus; species Orphnurgus asper. Next base: position 11,675 of record JAODAG010118276.1, read on the forward strand.
GTGGATGTAGAAACTGCTCTTAAAATATTCATGTGTGTGTTAAAGCTATGAGGATTGATGACAGTTGCATACTGGACAACTGACTTGGCTATGAGGACTGATGGCAGTTGCATACTGGACAACTGACTTGGCTATGAGGACTGATGACAGTTGCATACTGGACAACTGACTTGGCTATGAGGACTGATGACAGTTGCATACTGGACAACTTTCATAATTGTCAAGATGGATTGTCACATTTATTAAAGAATACCATTATAAAGGAGGTCAAATTAGCATTATCGTAGATCAAAGTGTAGGTTTTAATTTAATATAATATGTAGTTTTGGAAATAAAGTTTGCACAGCAATCACACCAACTCAACATGGAAAAAGACTCATCAAATGATCACTTCACAACTACTTACAAGCAATAAGTTTAAACTATAGTATATATAGGTAGGATATATCTAGCTTAAGTCAACTTTATTCTGTAGATTCCTTCATTTACCAAGGAGGCTGGGGGCAATTAGGGTTAAACTGGGAATTGTTGGCCAAACTGCTATTTTGAAGGTGGTCACATCTGGATCCACTTCTGAAATCCATCGTTGTGCATTTTCATCTTAAATAAGCAATTCAAATAAATTTTGATCATTACCGAAACAACTAACAGATATTTATACATTTTTAACACAAAGCCATGTCGGAAGTGCCCATGGCAATGTGCACAAATCTGTGCAGTCATGCTATGAAGGAATTTACCCTTTCAGATAGCAAAACTATTACGTTCACCCTGCTGTTACAGTAAACATGCGTACACGTTAGTACCAGATGTTACTTGCTGGTGTATTCACAGTTGCATATGGCAAAGTACCAATAACTACTAATCGAGTGTAGATTTGACAACAATATGGAAAGAACGTATTTGGAAAGTATCCAATAGATGCAATGGTAGAAGATATTTAAATTTGTCGACTGCTTGGGGAATAAATGCTCTTTTCACAAGCGTAATCTTGCCTCTCAATCAACAAGGCAATATAGGTTGATGTAGTAAAGGATGCACGAGCAATTAAATGTTTCCATTTATTTGGTTACTCATTTGGCTGAGGGACTCAATGACTTGTAGGACCAACTCAATACTTTATGTCTGTCTGAACTTAAAGATGCTGCTATTCGGTCGAAAATCAAGTGGTCTGTACAGGGAGAGAAATCAATCTTAAAAAATCACGTCTGAAAAAGAATGTTATGAAGCAATTATTAACAGATTCGTGCGACATAATTAATAATCATGACGATATCCTGAAGGAGCAAACTAAATTTTATAACAACCTGTATAAACACCCGTGCCGAAAAGGTTCACTGCATATAAAAGCACTGTAATATTGTGTGATATTGCATATATTTTATATGCCCGTATGTTATAATACTCTAACACATGTTAAACAATTGTGCTTACGGATGCCACCTTGTGTTAAAAGTTTGATTGCTTGCTCTTTCCTCAAACGACTGAACAATTGAGTCTATGTAAATACAGTGTGAATGCTATAAAACAACCCACCAGACCGATGGAGTATGCAGGAATATCGTCAGCGATCTCTGGGTTTCCCCATATTTCTCCATACTTCTCCATTCGCAATATTTCTCGTAAACTCCTCATTCCAGAGCAGAAAGATGAACAGTAAGCCACTCTGTACATTTGCGGTTCCGTAGAGTGTCCACGTTCAACATATTCATACTATAGTTCCCCAATTTTCTGTTTTAATACAATTCAACATGTGTTGGAGTGTTATAACACAGAAGCATCTATATATGCTTAACACCGTTCATTTAAATAGTATGTTAAAGCAGACACGAGTGGATATTCGTAGGATATTAGGTGTTCGGATGATTGGAAAAAAGGGGTCACGTATATTTGTTATTGGAATCCCAGATGTAATTATGTATATTCTTGCTGGATGGAATCTGCAGGAAGTTCAATTTGAAAATATTTTCTGCTCATAATAGGTTATACTTCGACGCCTTGTAGAAATTGTTCCGAAGCAACTAGGAAGGGTTTAACTTGGCTTTTACCCGTGTGTTTTGTATGCTGTTTTGTATTATTCGTTGTGCATGGACGGTGTTGTATTCGATATTTTGTTGTCACGTCTGACAAATTTTCTTGGCCTCTAGCTTCTGTTATTTACTTTTGTGGTTTTCAGGACAATTGATTCTTGGCAACAATAGCATTTCACGATGACGGGTCCGGCTTCATCATTCCCCTGTTTGTTGCATTCTTTGCATGATGTGCAATCCGCCAACAGTAATATCGAAAGCAAGTTTAATGCTGGTGGTCGTTGAAGGCGTACAAATCTGATCATTTTTCAATATATGGACATTCCGAATAATCCATTGTCCAGCCGATTTAACGCATCCACCAATACATTCGTTACCAATATCGCTTTGTTACAGACCTCAATATATTCATATCCGTTAAGTGAATTATCAAATACACACACTGAGGTCCTTCACTTGACGGAACTCACGGAACTCGTTATTAACGACTTGCAATGCACCGACAGCCAGAGACGCTTTGACGGAGACCCGAACAATAATAATGTTTTACTAGCCGCAGTGAAAATGCTTGGCGAATGGTTGTTCCTTTCAACACCAATTCTCCAACTGATAAAACTGTTGACATGACAGGTTCATATGACAGGTAGTGTGAGGTAAGTACAAATAAGCACAGTGTTGCGTGTTATTCTGACCAAGGTCACAAAGGCAGAGCATAAAGTTCAAAGCCAACTGAGACACTTCTCAGCCCCTGTCCTATTTCGATCGGACTACTATGGCCAAAAGATCATTGGGCGGATGTAGTGCCATTGGTGTAGCAAGGATGAGCAACGGCTAGAGGCCTTGTTGCTTCTGCAAGACACTCCAACACTTGATACGGTGATTGACCGTCTGCTGCGATTTCAGCCCGACGCTTGAAATTTGTTGTTAAGGTTCTGAGGACAGTGGCGTACCTAGCAGGGGCGAGGTAGGATATCCTCCCAGAGCGATGCCCATGTGTGAGTCTAAATTGTTGACTAAAAATGAATATTTTGGGTAAACAATACAGGAAACCATAAAGAAACATTTAGTAAATAATGATAATTCCTAAACATATAATTTGTTCAAACATATCACCATTTGCATCTACGCCACCTTAAATAAACCAAAAAACGAGACGCCCCACGCCTTAGACCGCTCCCCATGACATCATTCACTGTGCCAAATTTTTTGAAGACCAATAATTCGGGCAGAGAATCTGCCCAAATTCCGGAAAATTCTCTACCCGAATTCAGGCAGACGATTAGCCAGACTTATTGGTGTGAGGCAGAAATATGCAAGTTGTGGCCCGAAATGTTTCGCGTACTCCGCGCGCGTTGTAGTTACCCACATATAGTAGTTTCCCGTATGCATATGCGTGTGTGTGTATATATAACTGCAAAATTTTAACTGAAGATTCTTCAATACAAACTTAAATTAGTTCAAAATTTGAAAAAGATAGCACCATTTTGCTAAAATGCCTCCTTAAATGAACAACAATATTCCAAAGGGAAGAGAATCCCTCCCCTTAGACCCCTCCCCCAGGATGGCGATCAGAAATTTGGGCAAGACCTTCAGCCCCCC
>JAODAG010118609.1:0-26666 GCA_027574785.1 Orphnurgus asper
CCCACGTGTACTCATCAGTCAGCTAACATCACCATCATTGAAGAAACCCACGTGTACTCATCAGTCAGCTAACATCAACATCAATGAAGAAACTCACGTATACTCATCAGTCAGCTACATCACCGTCATTGAATAAACTCACGTGTACTCATCAGTCAGCTAACCTCAACACCATTGAATAATCACACGTTTACTTATCAGTCAGCTAACATCACCATCATTAAAGAACCACACGTGTATTCAACAGTCAGCTAACATCACCACCATTGAAGAAACCGACGTGTACTCATCAGTCAACTAACATCACCATCATTAAAGAAACTCACGTGTACTCATCAGTCAGCTAATATCAACATCATTTAACAAACCCACGTGTTCTCATCAGTCAGCTAACATCACCATCATTGAATAAACCCACGTATGCTCATCAGTCAGTTAACATCACAATCATTAAATAACCCCACGTGTACTCATCAGTCAACTAACATCAACATCATTGAAGACACCCACGTGTACGCAACAGTCAGCTAACATCACCATCATTGAATAAACCCACGTGTACTCATCAGTCAGCTAACATCACCATCATTAAAGAACCCCACGTGTACTCATCAGTCAGCTCACATCAACATCGATGAAAAAACCCACGTGTACTCATCAGTCAGCTAACATCAACATCAATGAATAAACCCATGTGTACGCATCAGTCAGCTAGCATCACCATCATTGAAGAAACCCACGTATACTCATCAGTCAGCTAACATCACCATCATTAAATAACCCCATGTGTACGCATCAGTCAGCTAACATCACCATCTTTGAATAATCCCACGTGTACGTACCAGTCAGCTAACATCAACACCATTGAAGAAACTCATGTGTACTCATCAGTCAGCTAACAACGTCATTGAAGAAACCCACGTGTACTCATCAGTCAGCTAACAACACCAATCATTGAATAACCCCACGTGTACTCATCAGTCAGCTAACAACGACACCATTGAAGAAACTCATGTGTAGGCTACGCATCAGTCAGCTAACATCACCATCATTGAAGAACCCACGTATACGCATTAGTCAGCTAACATCAACATCATTAAATAACCCCACGTGTACTCATCAGTCAGCTAACATCACCATCATTGAATAAACCCACATGTACTCATCACGTGAGTTAATGAACGATAGTTAAACGTTTGTTAAGATGAACGACATTCTAGTTTAGTTCAGTAGACGATCAGAAAGGACAAGTGTCCTCATAAAGATATACCGAATTCAAGGATCCCCAAACCACAAGAACCGACGTAAAGTCTACCACCCAGTAAAAAGTGCCTATCAAGAGCATTCTTAAAGGCATTGACACTTTTAGACACTACGATCGATTCAGGCAGAATATTCTACTCTTCCACAACTTTCTGTAAGAAGAAATTCTTTCTAACATCTAACCTACGCTTACAACAATGCCCTCTAGTACTTATCGACGTGCTTAACTCATAAATATGTTTTAAAAACTAAGTTTGTCAAATCCATGAACAATTTTAACAAGTTAAATTAAGATACTTAAACCTTTGACTATACGAAAAACCTCTCGTTGAACTTAATAATCTATGAAGACCCCAAGATCTTTTCAACCATCAAGATTATAAATTAACTTTAGGATTCGATTTCCATCACCAATATGCATGACCTTACACTTGCCAACATTAAAGAAAATTTGCCAATCGTCCCACCACTTAAAAACTCAATTAAGATCATCTTCCTCTGTGGAACCTCACGGTACAACTTTGTATTGACAGCAAATTTCTTATAAACAAAATAGCAATGGATGAATCACCGAACCCCACCAGATGCATCAGCCCAAGTAGAAGTGCAACCACTAACAACTACTCTCTGCGTTCTGTCACATAGCAATCATGAATCCAGTACAGAAGCTGACCATCAATACCAAAACCATTCAGCTTAAGTAACACTCGTTTGTTAGGAATCTACAGGCTTACCACTGTCCATGGAACTATATAGTAACATCCTCCAAATTTTCCAAAGGATCTTTTCAGACTGCTGAGAACATTATAAAAAGTAGTAAAATACTGAATCTCAGCATCCCTGATAATTGACTCCATTACTTTGCAGACAACATTTGTAAGGCTAACTGGCCTATAGTTACAAGGAAGACAACGGTTATATTTTTGAAAATGGGTATAACATTTGCACACTTCCACTCTTTGGGAACAAACCCCCTTGCATATACTTGTTGAAAATCCTGGACAACGGACAACAAAGTAAAGCGGCAAACGTTTTCAGAATGAAAGAATAAACATTACCATGAGCCTTGCCGTACTTCAAGCCAAGAAGCTTCATTTGAACTATATCCTCAGAAAAAAAACCATCACTCAGACTTGACTCACAGTGACCAATATTTAAACTTTTCACAAGTAAACACAGAAGAAAAATAGTTATTCAAAATAGCAGATATACCCTGACTATCACTAATAGTGTCAGCAGAAGTAGGGTCCTGAAGAGGGCTAACACTGTCCTTGACCTTCTGTTTTGACCTAATCTTCCGAAAAAATGCCCTTGGGTTCTCTTTTATAATTCAAGGCTAATTTGCTTTCAAATCCAGCTTTCCACTGTAGATCAACGGCTGAACTAACTTTTCCTGTCCGTTGGAATTCACATAATCAACCATCTTCACAACTTACGCTTCTTTAACAGCGATAAATACCTCTCTAGACATCCAATATGAATTAATTCTTAACAAAATTAATTTTACCTTAAAGCAATCCCATGAATCCACAGCTCTTTGACCCTGGAACAACTCCCAATCAATATCCTTGAGAACTTTGGAAATATCCTCCATATCAGCACGAGAGAAATTTGGAACAATTTCATTGCTCTTAGGAACAGGGACACTACAGAGAACATGAAACCCAATCATATCATGATCACTAGAACTAATTTTACCAAACTTTGAACTTCACAAACTAAATTATGATAACTACTCAGATCACTACTCAAGTGAATCGAGTATATTGTTTCCTCTGGTGGGAAAAGAAACATCTTGGTAATATAAACAATCTTCCACGAGGTCAAAGCACTCTGAACCTTTCTACCACTAAACCCATCGACCAAGATGTGTCTGGATAATTCCCTACTAGACACAACGTTGACAATATCAAACAAAAGCGTATCATTGTCCGAAGAATTGTTGGGTGACCTATAAACTATACCAACAACTAAACCAGATTTACTTGGGCCCTTGTTGGGAATCTCACACCAGATCGAAATGGAGATCAATGAATTTCAATGCTATTTAGATTTGAATTCACATACAAGATTCCACCACCAATACCTCTACACGTATCTACCCTATATTGCATATACACCACGTAACCAGGAAGAAAATTTAAATCTCCAAGAATATGTGAATGAGATAAAGGAGAATGAAAATCTCTTTGAGGGAGAGTGTATGGAAAGTCGAGAATTGAGAGTCTTTGTAGTCTTGTAGTCTATCTTGATGCAAGTAGAAACCATGTACACTTATCTTCCGGCTTGAAGAACTAATACACTGCTCTATCTGATTCGAGTACCGGATAGGAAGAAGACGAAGTGGAACACTATGTAGCTATTATTTTCAGCACTACCCCTTTAAGTTCACTTTCCTTTGAACTGGTGAGCTAACTGTTTATCTCGTTTTGACCCATCTCTTCAGCCCCTTCTTAGTCAACCCTACTATGACCACTCTCTTTGAAGTCATTGTCCCACCAAGAGACTCCTAATCCTTTTTTATTACCAATGCAGGCTTTTGGATGACTTCTCAGTTTATAATGTTAAGTTTATTCATGTTATTCATGTATTTCTTTATTTTGTTGTGTCAACCAATTAATTTATTGCTTTCTCACACTCTCCTGACACTTGGCTCCTCATTAATTGCCTGTTATGTGTTACAATGTCTGGTTGGGAAGGACGCGCTAGTAAGTAAACTTTGGCTTGTTGATTCCAATATACTCAACTGCTACACAACAAGTCTCTCTTTGTTCTGGTATGGGTTAAAACCTGGTGCTTTCTTGGTTCATCATTCACTCGCTTAATGTTGCCAGCATGAGCACACCACCCAAGCAAGCCAGAAGTATTTTTACATACTGGCATATTTACTATTTGGTTCATTTGGTACCATTTACGTAAGAGTCTTTTCTTATATTTCTAAGTTGCTTCCCAAGTTAAAGTATTATTGTAATTTATTTGATTGTCACGTTCAGCTAACTCATTGAATTGCTAGGATACTTTCCAAGAATCCATTTCCCTAGCACCTATCTTTAATGTTTGCAGTTATTTAACAGTTAAAAATGGATTGTGTTGCCCTATATTTGTGTTGCATCATTATTAGTTCGCTTGTCAATAGTCTTCGTTTCCAAGATAATTCGTTTTGAAAGCATGGCAGTCAGATATATTACTTAATGTTTGTTCTGGCTTGAGCAGGCCTCATACATATTCACATGTAGAGCATTATATCATTTGTTTTAATGTTGTTTAGCATGGCCATACTCCCATTACGGTTATATGCTATACTATTTGCTCAGCTAACTTTAAACTTTTAACTATGTATCCTTTTCGGGGATCTGTCTGCGTGGCAAAGTCGATTACCATGGCAGCAGCCCTGGCAGTGAGGATTATATGTTTACAAGCATGTAGTATATTTAGCTGATTAGTGTTGCCCATATCAACCTATGGTTACTGTGATTATTTACTTTACGGATTTAGTTTATTTCTTGTTATGAGTACACTACACTTCTAGATTAATGTTATGTGACTATTTAGTTATCTTTGAATCATAATTACTAGTTTCAAATCCTAAGTGTATATATTTACTTTTACTGTTTATAATGATTACTGTTCTCTGCTTTTAGTAACTCTCAGGGCAACAAGTTGTTCTAACAGAGTTATTATTTAGTCTATACTAAGTTGAAAGGACTGTGCGGTGATTTAGTTCAAATTGCTAGATCTGCTAGATTGGTCACTTAGTTTTATGGAGTCCGGGTCTTTCAGAACTACATTTCAGGTGAATATTGTTTCACATAGTATTTAAAGCCATAGGTGGTGTACTACTTTATTGACCGTAAGCATTTTGCTCCTGCATCACCTGATAGGCCTTTAATTAAAAGGCTAACTCTTATGACCTTGAAAGGCTACACATTTACCTTGGTAGTATAATATAGTTGGTATGTGTTGGCTCTGTTCTTATCGCTGGCCTCCTGTTGTATAATAATATTTTTATATTATTCATATTTTATTACTTCATTATGTTAAATTGGTTGTTTTAGGTTAATTAGGTTAATTTATTTAGTTGGTGATTCACTCCCTCGATGTTGCCAGCATGAACACACCACCCAAGCAAGTCAGAAGTCTTTTTACTTACTAGGAGAATTACTATTTGGTTCATTTGGTACCATTTAGCCATATGGGGACTACGTCCATTGAGGGATTAGAATGCTACTGAGGGCTATAACTTCATTGAGGGACTGGTCGGACTCCATGCACCGTCACCGTGAGGGAGGATGTACAGCTAAGTACGGACTGGCTTCTATCTATGAGGGCGGGCACTTATTACCGCTACCCGTCGGGTCCCATTCCATCACCTTATTGGTCTGTATTTGAGGGACCACGTGCTGAAGCTACCGTAGTGTAGTAATGGGTGTTATTTTTGTTAGAGAATGAGAGATGGTGGTTTCTCTCTTTATTATCATTGAATGTGTTTGTTAAATGTATGCCCCTTCATTTTATATGCTGCTGCTGGTTATTGGTGACACGTAGTCGGCCATACAACAGGTTTATATTATATGCTAGTCAACCCATAATGTTTTGAATTGTTTATTTTATGCCTGTTTGTCTTCACATAGGATCATTTTGTAAACACCCGACCCCCGCTGCTCCTTGATCGAAGGTGTCATGAGAGTAGTTGTTACATATAGTGATAAGTTATGTTACATAGTTATGTTACATAGTTGTCAGGAAAGTCAGATTGTATTTATTCGAATTGAATAAGGGATAAGATAATATAAACGCTGCGTCATGTTTATTTTACCGTCCAATGGTGTAATCAAGAATATCAAATCATGGAACAGAATGTAGACTGTAACTAGGCTATATACATTTAAGAGTGTTAATTACCATCAGGACCTTACGCTGAACCGTAAGTTCATGGAAGACATTAGTTTGTAATTCGCCGAGAAATAAGAATATAACTCATTGGTCCAAATCTCACATTGTTTTCCGGTGCAGCAATATAACAAGTTTAATTAAAAAGAGTAGGTGTCGCGGAATCATATTTGGAAAACGAATATCCTGGATAATACAATAACATATTCATACCTTAGAATTTTAAGTTGAATGGCATATACGACGGTTCATCTACGTTGATATTTGCTTAAAATTGATACACTTAAATGAATCCACTGTCAGTGAACGAAATGAATCCATGCTTTGCTGTTTGTTTTAATTCTCATTAAATGAGATGACATTTTCAAGTTTTCATTAACGTACGTTGCCGACAGCTGGTTAACTTCTGTTTAATTTATTCATGGCAAAGTATAGCATCATCAAATCAAATAGAAGTGCCAGCCAGACCGTGATGCGTAAATTATACGTCTAAGCTATACACCTGCTCAATAAACAAGCAGTGTGCCAAACGTGCCTTAGACGCATTTGTACTGGCGCGCGCAGTCAAGACATTACCAACAGCACACGCATGAATGCTGTACTCAACAACAGCATATTAACGTCATAGAGAGGACAGAATGATGCATGAAGGCGATGGAGATGCTTGGGTTATTTTTTGGTACCTTTTAAATGATGGCTTGGTAATAATTTACTGGTATTGTAATAGAATGGCGTATGTAAATGCAATTGGGTCACGAACACGGGGATTACGTTACCTTGACAATGATGAAAGCTTGGAGGATGTGTTAACCAGTTATGTTGGTTGATAATTTGAACATAACATAATATAATTGACGTTCCGGATGAGCAGTTAAAACCCTATGCCAAATGGAATGTCGTTCGTGGCCCCTCGGCATAGATCATATCGAATGCGAAAAGGGGAATCAAATGTTCGGTTGCATTCCAGGAAGTTTTAGAGGTACTTTTCAAATCATTGTAAGTTTTGAAATTCAAATTTGAATATTCGTGCATATTGTGTTGTACACTAATACAATTTATGTTCCCCACTGTACACATCAACTCCCTTGTACAAACTAGACCGCAATTGCAATAGCTTGAAATAAAGGAATACAACGAAATATGTTGTATTTTACATTGAACTATTGTCGATTTGTCAAGGATAATGATCTGAGAAATAATGGACTACAATATACGGGCAAGTAGGGAACGGTTATTTTGAGGTGAGTGTGAAAGGTCACAACTTTTCATCAATTCGAATGATGCAGTCATATTATTTATAGGCGTACGGGCGTCCGATGTAGCGAGGGCCGAGGAGCCAGCCATTCAGTTTGCAAGAATCTCTATGTTTGTGTAGTAGAATTAGAAATAGGACACCCCTACAAAAAACTATTAGTTTTTAGTTACCTTTCAAGATAGTGGTACATGCCATGTGAAGGTCAGGGTAGAATGAGAGTTGTCACTGTGTCACTTTCATACACCTACTCTCAAGTGTCACCACATCTTTATTCAAGTCCTGAGATTTAATCTATTTCTACCCCTCATGTATGTTGATTTCATTTAATTTTACTAGTAGTTAAAGACTATGTTACTTATAGCAAGTAATTGTTACATTTTAATGCTAATTTATCTTGTAAATTGTTAAGAATATTGTAATATTAGTTAATATTACTAATATGCCAATAATGCCATGTTTAGACCTACGTTTTATAAAGCATTTGACCATAGTAGGGTACTGTACAACCAGGCATAGGGTATAATGCGTGCAAATCCCACCCCATGGTCACTCTCTGTCTTAGTACTTGGGTTGACCCATTGTTTCAAGAGGGCTAACAAAGTTCTACAGGGAGTACACCAGTAGTAATCCCCCAGGGATGTTATGGTGCTCAGGATAGGTGGACAATGGGTTGGTTGTCACTAAGATCTGGCTAGGGAAGAGCAGAGTTACTTGTTGTTTACATATTAATGAGCAGTAGCATTTAATGGATGAAAAAGGTTTAGATAAATCACTGTTAGAAGCTGGTAGTTTTGGCTACAGTAATTGCTGTAGTGACTGCAGTGGTATAAGTTAAAGGAAGTATGAACTTAAAGAAGCAGTCCGTGTGTTATCATGTTATTATATTATGAGTAAATGCGTACTATTTAATGGTTGATTAAAGGAGCATTACCAGTAGTATAATCAACGCATGAACCTGTCTGCTTTTATTTAGGACAATGTTGTCATAAAAATCTATCTATCAAGAGAGATAATGTAAATAAATTCACTTTGATACACCTACTCTCAAGTGTCACCACATCTTCATTCAAGTCCTGAGATTTACTCTATTTCTACACCTCAGGTGGCTGCACCAGCCAGACCTGACAGCCACCTGGGTACCCGGGGTAACATTTGATCCAAAGCGCCAGTATGTTGATACTTCCGTCTATATATAAATATCGGTATAGATGACGGTACTTGCCTACTAACTAGACTTACTAGTAGTAGTACTACGTGGTATATTCAGCAAGCTAACTGAAGTTATGTCGCAATGCTTTTGGTGTGATTGTATCTTTTGTAAGTTAGGTGGTGTATAAGGAGGTGATAGTTGACAACTTTCTGTACGTCAATATTGCTACAACAATCGTACAAAACTAGTTCGGAAGCTTCTGTAATCTATGTGGAAATCATCCCAGTTTAATACGTTTATTACGTTAACCTTCGTACGAGAGGACTAATTTAGATTAAAGTATGTTGCCCAGTCGTTTTTCTTAAATGTCGCGTGTCCAAGTGAAAGATACACTTCAGAAATAAGAGAAAGTAAATTGGACCAACAACAGAACTGACACTCAATGAATCAAACCATCAAAAAAGGTTAAGGAGCTATTGACGGGATTAAACGTTAGTCGATACCGTTTTATCTCCTAACTAACATTCACTGGTTAGACCGACACAGTGTTATTTAAATCCAGAAAACAATTGCAATAAGGACAAACAGTTAAGTTCACTTGTATAACAATTATTACATGAAGCAAATAACCTCTCCGACGATAGCCAAGTCGAGTGATAACTGGCTATGGGAAGGTTTACTATCATATAGGGCGCGGGAACACAGAATCTTCTAAGAAATTCCTTAAAAATGATATCTAACACAACCAGGGCTACTCGGTAATCTTAAATGAGAAAGTCAATATTGGGATTTCTTATTAATGACTGAAAAACCAACCACACCAGGCATTCTATAACTCAATGTCATTGGATACTATACTATATATATAAAGGGGTCACTAAAAACATTCTGTTAATTAAATCATACTCACTTGGGATGAAGAGTAAACTTGTGTCTGGTGGTTTCTGGCAGGAAGAGGGCTACCGAGGGTCTAAATTTAATGTATAATATTATGTATAATGTATAATGTATAATATAATGTATAATAATAAATATAATAATAAATGGGGATAACTGAAGTATGGGGAGGGGGAAATTAAAAATCTTAGCATCGTTTCCGATTCGCGGACTTACCGTATCTGCTCCAGCCTAGACCGCCAAGAGAGGATAAACTCCAGCAGCAGTCCCGGTGAGTCACATACTCGAATCCCGTAGCGAGCTGTTTTATATTATGATTGCACAACCTTGCGCATGTTTAAATATGAATATTTATTTCCTACAAACGGAAATACGAGTAAGGTGTGCAGCCCTGGTTGAATAGCTTGAATGTCTGGATATCGACAACCGTGACCGTTTACCGGCGTATTCCACCAGTACCCAACTATTGGCGGTGTCATGTAGGTTTCAACGGGGGAGGAGGGGGTAGGGTAGGGATTGCAGACAAGCAATTCCAAAGAGAGTTTTCATAGTTTGTCGTTCATGTGACTAAGACCGGAAACGTCAAATGTTGAATACGTGAGAATATATGGGGTAGACGGTCGAATACCACCACAATATTCTTATTATACCGTAAAAACCTTCCGTACGATTGCCAATACTACATGATCCATGGCAGGACGACCCGATTGATTCGGTACATCACATAGAACTGATGAAATGTTGCCGAAAGTCTGGGTGTACTTCTCCACAAACAGATAGCCTAAGTCTTAAATGTTTAGGGGAAAATATTTGTCGTTAAAATCTTTCGAGAAATATTCTTTTTCTTAGGAGATCTGAGGATCAATATCGCTCGCGATAGTAAACGTGTCCTAGACACGTTGTAGTCGAATCTCTTGGATATAGTCCGTGCCGAGCCACCAAACTTCATAGACACCTTAAAACACAACAGCCCTGTTGCAACACATCATGGTTACTTTAATGAGTAGCCTAGCACGTTATATGGTAACGCTACGTATAGGCCTATCTAGTCGTTACACCTCATTGGCGAAATTGTTTTATGATATCTGGATTATGTCACCACCGTACAGGGCGTGATGAAAATTGGCAATTATTATAATTTACATCGAGAACTGCCGACTAACGCCCGAGATTGAGCCGCCCGCCCTGCAGTCATTGCTTCGAGATACAGCCCGGGAGCCTAGACTGTTTCAATCAGTATGGATTTTGATATTGTTGCCTATACTTTATTATACAACCAGTTTCGAGTTTCATTATTTTTGCTTTTACTCTAAGAGTCAATCGGAAGAACGTACGGTTGGAAATGGGGTGTATTGTTAGAGAGTAAGTATAGGATATAGGTATATGAACTGGTGTCAGCTTTATAGGCATATGTTATATGTTATATGTTATATGTTATATGTTATATGTTACTTGGAAAGTTGTGTAAGGGTTGTCTGTCGTAACTTCATTGGAAGATAACAAGTAATAACATATGTTTTTAGTTTTTATTAACATGCGATAAATGCAGCATACTTTTGTGCTTTTTAATCATTCTATTGTAAATACCCTAATTAGTCATCAATGGTACCAAATTTACATGTGAAATGTCGTGCATTTTACGACTGTGGCAATTTAATTATAGCCATGGAGTGGTGATATTGTATACCATATGCCTGGAGTTAAGCACCGTCAAAGCTAAAAACAACATATCAATAGCACACAGCAGTTCACTAATATATAGAAACGCATTATAGCTTTCTTTTTCTTTCTTATTCACACTACCCATCCCTCCCCCATATTTTAGCGTGCTATCCGGTGGTAAGTTCATTGATGCCGTGTAGGTACCGTCATATATGCTCTCCATAAGAACTGAAATAGTACAGTTAGGAATATGACTGTAAGTAAAACAGCAAGATAGCTTCGGGCAGCTACCGTACATGGGCGCAGATCATGGGGAGGGAGGAGGCGGTAATGTTCTCCCCGCAGATGTAAACCTGGATGGAGAAATTATATTTTCTTCCCCTTCCCAGACTGTATAATTGGCCTATACGATACTTTCCATACCATGCGCCCTCTCCCAGAATTCGCTGTAAGCCGGTTTGTCCGTGACCGTCTCCATGCCAACCCGCCGCCCACTATATAGATGGAACTTTAATTAAAGACCATCATATAAGATTGATTTAAATAGCCATTGTTCCTTTTCTCTTAGGGATCGTAATTTCTGAAACCAAGTGATCAGTGTGACGGCATCAAACGACTTGTTACATTGTTAACCGCGCTTCCAAATTTCCGACCACCAATAAGTTGTCTTTTCGTCTCAGATGGCTACCGAGAGGTCCCATTTGCCGTCATTACTGACCGCGTCGATAGGCTGAACGTATCTCTTAAATCAGCGGCTAAATATCACACCCTTGGGACGCATGTTGTGTCATTGTAAATTACCGTCAAAACTCTCGGACGGTTCATATTTGGTAAACCCCAGAAATGTTGAAGTAGGTAGCGTATAGCCAGACATTCGATTCTTAAACAGATCAAGCAGCTCACTTGACAGAGCAGGGATGATGTATGTATGTGCAGGGATGATGTATGTATGTGCAGGGATGATGTATGTATGTGCAGGGATGATGTATGTGCAGGGATGATGTATGTATGTGCAGGGCTGGGGTGTATGTACAGGGATGATGTATGTATGTGCAGGGATGATGTATGTATGTGCAGGGCTGGGGTGTATGTGCAGGAATGATGTATGTATGTGCAGGGCTGGGGGTGTATGTGCACGGATGATGTATGTATGTGCAGGGATAATGTATGTATGTGCAGGGCTGGGGGTGTATGTGCAGGGATGATGTATGTATGTGCAGGGCTGGAGGTATATGTGCAGGGATGATGTATGTATGTGCAGGGATGATGTATATGCAGGGCTGGGGTGTATGTGCAGGGATGATGTATGTATGTGCAGGGCTGGGGGTGTATGTGCAGGGATGATGTATGTATGTGCAGGGCTGGGGGTGTATGTGCAGGGATGATGCATGTTTGTGCAGGGATGATGTATGTTTGTGCAGGGCTGGGGGTGTATGTGCAGGGATGATATATGTATGTACAGGGCTTGGAGATGGATGGATGTCCAGAGCAGGGATGATACGTGTATTTGCAGGACTGGGAGATGGGTGTATATATGTACATGGGAGATGGGTGTATGGCTGGCCATGTACATGGCCGTAAATGACATCTATTATGGTCGTACATAGCGCCGCACAGGGCAACTACCTGGCCGTACAGGGTATATACGTGCCGTGTAAAGGGCAGCACATCACATATGGTACCGGTACAGTCTAGTTACGGGGCCATGTAGGGTAACTACAGGGCCAAATAATCTAGGTCAAGTGTTTGTATTTGAAATACATGGTATATATATTATATTAGTATTTTAGCCCTGGATTGGTTTCCATTGATGGGTATCTGAATATACATTTTACATTGAGGGTTACCCCCAGAAGACGTGTGTTTCGTGCATTAGTTTAAAGGTTCTTGTATCCTATAGGCCTACCATCGCACAAGACTGAGCGACTAAAATTGCCCTTCGGATCTCGTGGAAGCGGTACCGGTAATCAAAATGCATCAACTATAAATATTAATTTTCAATATCTCATCGAGCAGACGTCACAAGTCACTTGTCAATGACGACATACAAACGTAAATTTAACATTTTTCATCGCAAATAGGTATCTTATCTCGGGTATAATCTTGATCAAACCTTTCGAAACGCCAAGAACAAAAAAGAAGGGGCGAATTATCCAACAATTCGGGAAGGGAATGCCTAAGAAAAGCTGTTACTCGCCCTCCCTGGTAACAGTCGAATTAATAATAATCGTAATCGCCATGCCATGCCGCGGCGCCGCGTCGCGCCCACGGCGTTCCCGCCCCATCCTATATGGAAGGAGAAAAATAACAAGACAAGGGAGCTCGAGAGAGAGAGAGAGGTGGAGCTTCCTGCAGAACTTACGGTACCTTATATATACTAGCGGTACCCTCTGGGGAAAGCCGTTAAACACCACCATTAAATATCACGACTTGTTGTGGTCTTGAAATAATCAGCATAAATTCGAGCAAGGGTGTGAACAAAATCCATTATGAATTTATTTATTTACAACTTTTGGCGAAACGCTTTCGGAGAGCGTATAGACCTACTATACTTATATTAGCATTATCGAGAAACAGATGTTGTTTTACATAAAATAAATTCGTTTACGGTTGATTTGTATTTTTGAGGTGCAAATGGGACGACCTTGCCAATACCTTGATTTTGTTTTATGGATGTGAGAATCTGTCTCAATGTGGAAACCGTTTGGGCAACACCAAGAATTATCAATTACAATATTTGTTCTGCTTTAATTAAAATGACAATGCATTAATATTCAGTTGTTACTTCTTGGACGTTTTCTGACAGTGTAAGCGATAACGCACAATTACTGCTGGAGTGTCAAGGACAACCAATAAGTTCAATGAATTACAAACTAATTAGTTTGCAATTTAATTACTTCGACAATGCAAGGGTACGGTCGGAATATCTGATTAAATTTTAACTTTAATACATAAATACATTTTGGTTGCTAATGGAAACACCCAGGCCTATGTCATTTAACTTCCTAGAAGCGAGAGAGAGAGAGGTGGAGAGAGAGGTGGAGAGAGAGGTGGAGGTTTGAAACTGTAACATAACGACCCTTTTGACTTTGGAGAATGAAGCCCTATAGTGCGTCAATGACAGATGGCACGACGATCCTCACGTCACGTGTCTTCCCAGTTTGTAGTTAAGTTATTTAGTTATTTGTAAGATCAGGGCGCTTATCGCCGCAGTGAAATTGTTCGGTTTTGTTTGGTCATATGTAGGCCTAGATGATATAGGCCTATAATTTGACTACGAAATAAGATAATAAAGTCTACAGTAGCCAGGTCCATCGATGCTCGGCTATGTTTGATTCGGTGAATTTACCGACTAACTGACTAACTGAGATTTGTCGAATGGTGTGACCAAACACGGCCTTGTCCTCTCAATTTCAATGACGTTACCGTAATCTGTAGAAGTAGACTTTCGCTGTTATTTGTTATATTTTGTAAATGCTTAAATTACATTCTCAAAGGAAGGCTCCGCTGTACCCTCCCCCTTCTGCAGGACAATGCAAATGCTGACCTACAAATCGTCTCAACCCCTTGTTTAGCAAACGGGACTTCTATGCCAGTAGAAGTCATGTCATATATAATTGATGAGACCGTAATCTGATAACTTCAGGAGAACTTATAAATTGCTTCAATCATGGTCACCGTGCTTCTACAGTACAGGCTACCGTACTAATGCTAGCGTGTCTGCCACGTCACGGTGTCCGCATTACTGAAGAGATTCAATTTGAGAAGACAATAAACTCTAATTATTCACATATATTAGAGATATAAAATATATTATAGATTACTTATCATTACCCTTTAGTAACTCAGTTAACTTTAGTTAATGCCATGGACAAATGAAAGCTATCATTCGTCCCTGACACACTTTATATTTCACAACAAGTTATTTAACGTCAATGTTTTAATATCCGCATATAGTGGTTTGTACTTTATTGGAAGTGTGTGTCATCAGATCAATTAGCCTGGAGCTGAGGGAATAAACGTTTCCGTTTAGTAGAATTGGAGAAATTGAGCACGCCTCTCGGGCTACACAAATAGGCTACACAGACACATAGCAGCAAAATCACGACCTCATGCAGTGGATTTAACCAAATAGGTCAGAAAACACACCCAATGTACCCAACATGTGCTATGTTTAGGTCTGAATGTGAATCATTTTCATTGTCAATAGTTAATATACTTTCATCCCACTTCCAAACTTGTAGTCTCACCCCATTTAGAGTGTACAAAGAAAGGAATCAGTTGACGAATACGGTAGATTCCGGCAGATTGCTATAACTTTAAGTGCATACACTGCTATATAACCTACCGGTACATACACATGACTTAAACAGTACTTAAAAATATTTCAAAATAGTCTCAGTGTGGCTATGAAGAAAATAATCACTTTTATCCCTGCTTTTATTTACCTGTTGCTTCTGAAGCCTCTGGGATTTGTCTCCTGTCATAGTTAATGCTCCTTAAGTATAATGACCGAAACATTAAGTTAAACATCTTTAGCTTACGCCTCTTCAAATCAGAAACAAGAGAACGAAATTCTTAAAAAGGAATATACCACAATTTGGGTGAATCTGCATGTAGTATAAAAAAAATCCCAGCTTGTTCATATCTTGATATATTAATCTTTTCCACTTTGTTTAAAAGCACTGTGTTTTACATATTATACGATGTAACCACTTCATTTCCGTAACTGATTTATTACTTTATGCCGAGATGGCTGAAGAAGCCACCAACAAGAGGTTAAACCTGCCATGGCTAAAATACGTCTTGCGTTACACATACGAAATTCTACCCTTTACTTAAAAACAAAATTTATATAGCAACGAATTGTTGTGTTTTATTTACACGATTTTAAGAATGTCGGCGGGAGCAAATGGATTTGATGCATTCTGATGAGGCTGCATGTGCTCGGAGAAGAAACATTGAATAAAAACAGAACAAAAAAAGTAGGCGCGTGAAAATGTCGTCTGCATAAGCAGCCGACGAACGTCTATGTTTTCTATTGTTTAAACCATCATCATGAGATAGGAGTCTGGTTTGTCTCAGGTCGCTATTTCGTGATTTATGGTGTAGCCGTAGAAGGCTCTCGTCACTTAAGTAGCTGTTTTTACTGGTTTTTCTCGCGATTATTCAATAGTTTAGGGTCAACGGAAACTTATTAATACTTAATGGCAGTCGAGTGACATCATAAGGCTAATGAGAGAGGGGGGTGGAGGGATTGGTGGGGTGGATTGAGGTAGACGGGATGGAGAGATGATTGGAGAATGGGTGGGGAGAGTGAATCACATTCTCAGTGTATAGCTTCATTGTATCAGTCTCTCTTATTTAGTGTAAACTTGGACTTTGCCGTATTAAGGGACACAAGAGAATTCAAGGGTTCGTTCTTCACAACTTTATATACCAGCAAAAGCTAACCACAGACTATCACTTTTACGTTGATAGATTCTTATCGAAGTTCCGTCTTCAGTAACATTTCAGCTAATTCAGAGGAGATAATATTATTTACGTTATAGGCCTACTCTAATAGACTATTATGTTGGGGGGGGGGGTGGATTTGTATGTGTTGTCGTAATGCTTTTACATAATTAAAAAATAATGAAACATAGTATACATTGGCGATTCAAACATTCATCACTAAAAGTATAGATAATAAATAAACGGAGAAAATTTGTTACAAGATAAATAGATAGGCCTGTAGTTGAAAATTTACACAATTGATGCAATTCCACAAACCTAGAGATAATTGTATAATTGTATCATGATCTTGGAATGAACACTGACAAATGGCTCTTTGTGAATAAAATCATTTACCGTCTAAGTCTGCAACGGTTATTCTTGTACCATTTAAGCCCGTTTTTGATTGCAAAGTAAAAATATGTGATTCATGCATTGGTCAATTGGTTTATGGACTTTCTGTTTATAAACCGTTCAAAACCATACCAATCACTTTACATGTAGTAGGCCTAACCACAACTGTAGCCTTTAACCAGGGAAAAACCGTCCGTCAAATACATCTATTACATTGTCATATCATGTGTATGGTGGTTCCACTTAACGTACTTTCTACGACATTTCATGCAAGACAGTATAGGCCTAGCCTATGTTAAAGAAAACGATTCTTAGTAGAATTCACAGTGAATTCTGCTCTTTCACTGTTAATTACCGTACATGCTAATTGGGATTCATATACAAGAGAAACCACACCCACATATTTAGTTTTGTCAATTGTTATGTCAATGCTATCAAAATACCGATCTTAATACAACCAGTAGGTAATAATACCAGCTTCAGCATTGAACTCCTTATTAATTTGTATCTAATTTTTGCGTAGGAAATAGAGATCAAACCATATAGGCATACATATTCATGTCGGTCTAATAAACTGTATCCGTTTGCTTAAAGAATACACACTCGTTACCAACAAATCTAAACATTCTTTTGGTGGTATCGGGTATAATCACAGTTTTATTTACAATCCCGGGAACAATTTTTCCAATATAGTATTAGACGATACATGCATGCTGTAGATGATCGCTCCCCGTATCACAAATTCAATATTGGCGCCCCTTTGAGCTATTTTTCTATTCGCTCTTGTAGGACATGTATTTTTAACATGAAATCAGGGGCTACGCCATTGGTGGAATTACCGTCTTCTACTTTAGATTCCTACGCGGCTTATGAAGAGTGTAATTGATATCGTTGTTTTGTTTATAACATACCCTGCAAATATTTAAAGAGATATAGTCCTATACAGAAAAATTGTGATTTACGGAACTAATCGAAGCGAAAACTACATCCTTATAAAGCTTAATTTCTATCACAAATGATAATCCGTTATAAACACTACAGTGACCTGTCCAGAGGTGCGATCTTTTAATGCAGTCTTGGTGACATATAAATGGTAATCAACCATTTAGATCACCGCATTCATTAACCAGCTATTACTCTAAATGTCACGCCAGTTTACTCTTAAAATAATGGTCTTTGCAATTGTGTGCTGTCGTTTGCCTATTCGACATATAGGCTAATGTTATTATATTGCTATATGTATCACTATATTAAAATGTAGAAAGAGCCTCTTTCATATAGCTCGTTTAAAGACTCTTTTAGTTGACTGTACTGTTGATTGTACTGTTGATTATACTCTCGTTGATATCAGTTTTATGTTTCCACTGAGTGTTTTACAACTTTCCTGGATTGCCCGTCCACTCATACAATTTACCGTATATCAGGAAAGTATTTTTTACAACCTATATATGCCAGAAACATGATGCCCTAAAGTGGACCTTATTACTCTATCACATTGATTTCAACCAATTCTGATTGATTTCAAACTCGACCGAACTATTTCATTGAATGAAATTTGTAGGGAACAATTCAAGTGATATGTAGGCCTACTGTACATGGACACCGGATTACATCGGTGTATCTAGCAACAACTATGATCTAATATAGAAGGTCGATGGTGTATGTATAAGCGCAATCACTTACACGACGAACATAGGCACACCATTCCTCTATTGCGTACGATTTACTCGCAAAGTCCCCCGTTCCCCATACCAATTGTCTAGGCCTACCCCAATACAAAACAATTTCCCCTAATGGGCCCATGGATCCCGTCTGAAAATCGCTGGTTAGCATACACGTCTCCTATTGAATTCGGAAATAAAGGAAGCCGCTTTGACATAAAGGGCGATATCTCGGACGATAAAGGTGTCATTAAATTGTGCGTCGATATTACTGTATATTTATAAGATGTGACCTACATTTGTCCTTGAAAATTTTGTGTACAATTTCATTTGTATTTCATACCGTAGGAAATTTTAAGCAGAGGGTATGCTTAGTCGTATGTATCTATTTGTGGTATTGGGGACAATTTGACTAACCTTGTAGCCAGGATGGTGGTCCTTGAAGCTCACAACCACATGTTAACTACCTTCGCAACTAACAACACACAACTTTAAGTGGACAATACCAACGTTTAGATGGTAAATAATCACTTTGGACGGAGACCACCCTCTAGACCAAACATTTGAATTACGACCAATAATTAATGATAAGGCATCTTTAACTCCTAGAAAAGCGGTCAAACGTTTCTGAAGAAATAGTTGAACATGTGTACATAACCATTTTTTATATTTTTCCCTATAATTGAATAGTTGTAAAACATTTCCGTATTCATTTTATGACGTACAGCCATGTAATGTGAATATGTATCCCTACAAATAATGGAAGAGTCTGGGAATCTTTACGGTTTGCTGCTTCGCCGTGAGCAGGCGCATTAACTCCGTTACGACTTTTGACAAGAGTGTGATTACACTCTTGTCAAGAGCACCAGTATAGGTTTAAATTGACGGAGTGTCACGCTTTAAGGAATTGTTTACACGAGGGTGAATATCACGAGTGGTCAAAAGAGTGTCCATGCTGTAGAACTGTACAGTCTGTAGTACGCTACCAGAACTTCTTTACAACTCAATTCACCTTTCTCCACAATCCAGTCACCGTCTCTTTAGTTTGATACGTGTTCAGAAGGCTGAAGCATGTGTAATGTAGAATAGTTTTATGGCGGAGGAGTGATTTGGTGTATATTTGGAATTCAAGAAGTTTTCCCCAACTTTATTTTTAACTGCGAAGGTTGTCGACGTGTGTCGGCAATTATATAGACTATGAGTATTATGGGCGACCATATGCAGTCACCTATAGACCTGAGAACCACACGGGCTGACTGCCGATATATGTCGGATGCTAACACGGAGAACCATGTTCTTTACACAGACCATCCGGCCGCTGGAATGCCTCAGTCGGGCTACGGCAGTTCATGTATCGAAATGTTAGAGGCTCACGAGTATAATAATAGAGTAATGCCTTCACCTCCCGATTACCATGACCCCAG
The DNA here is from genome assembly GCA_027574785.1 of Orphnurgus asper. NCBI lineage: Eukaryota > Metazoa > Echinodermata > Holothuroidea > Elasipodida > Deimatidae > Orphnurgus > Orphnurgus asper. Next base: position 20,050 of record JAODAG010118609.1, read on the forward strand.
GGTACGAATCACGTACACAGCCACAGAGAACTTTCATAGTGGTTTAGAGAGGACCTGCACCGTCACGGCGGACATGGGGAACAGCCCCTTGAACGGTTATGCGAGGTCTCCGCCGGATTACATCGTCAACAGCCGTTCGACGACGAGTTCGTGTACGTTTTCGGCGTCGCCTCTGAGCGATCAATCGCACCCAGTTTCGCCGGTAGGAAACCACGTCAACGGACGCCGTAAGGGAAATGTGTATAAAAAGGAACGCAAAAGGACACAGAGTATTAATACGGCCTTCGCCGAATTACGAGATCGCATCCCTAATGTACCGGCGGATACAAAACTGTCTAAAATAAAAACTCTGAGACTTGCCACCAGTTACATAGCTTACTTGACGGACATTTTATCTGACGCCGGTGGCAGCCGAAACCAGGACTGTGAGCACTTAAGAACCGAGCTGTTGAGAATTGAAGGGAAGGAGAGAAGCCGCAAACAAGACACGGTCAGTTCTGAATTTAATCTCAGTCACGTTTTGTTATTAATCAATCCCCGGAGATTGTTTAAGGAATAATTTACAGATTGTTTCCTGTTTATTGGTCTACTTTGTTTAGGTTAAACAGTTTCATTCCCTTCATGTAGACGCCCTGCCTACTTATTCTGCCGATGTCGGAGCTGTGTCGAAAAGTTGGAGCAGGCGTTCGAATTGGACGCAAAATCTTTGTAAAATATAAAGATTCACACGACTAGCACATGTCCACCGGACAGAAATCAATTACTTGTCATATTTTTTTAAAGCAACGAGGCATTAAATTTTTATTCCGCTTCAAGAAAGTTGCTAACTCGGTATTATCACAAGTAAAAAATCCCGCCACCAAGGTGTTACCGGCATTAATAATAGCGTCTTTTCTGTTTTACTCATTTGGCGATTGAAGTTTTTGGCAGTGATATAGGGACTTAACTAGTAGTAGGAACAATAACATAGTGCAACAGAACTCCCATGGAAATAGTGCCTCTTGCTCTGTATTCGTTGGATAACTAAGCAGATAAACCAGGTCGTCATGCCGGCAATCCTCGGCGAAATTTCTCTGTCTGACTGAGTGTGACAACCACGTTGTTGTCTGCCGTCGATTATTCCTCAACATACCAATAATTAAAAATAAAATCATACTTAAATCAAAACCTCCAACTTGCTGTATTATAATTTCGATGTCTAACTAAATAACATACAAAGTTTAACAACTTTGCATTCTTTTAGACACAGTTAGCTTTCACAAAACTTTTTGACCACTTTTCAAACTTTTTTATTTCGCTTTACCGGTTCGACTCCTCTGCCTACCGTCTGCTTCTGTTGCATCTGCATTATCTCGCAATAATACATCACTTTGACAACAAGCAGCAGTCTCAAAGTAAACTTTTATGATAACCACACTTTTCGCGCTCATTACCTTAAGTATCCCTACGCCTCCATGCCGTGTTCGTTTCGAAAAAGCCTCGATTGTTGATATTTCTAGGGCCAGCCTGAAAATTAAGTTTGGGTTGAAGTCAATATTTCTGTCGTTTACCCGTGAAATATGGCGTGTCGAGTTGTCGCTGGTCTTCTGCAATGCAGGAAACTTAGTGTTTTCATAACATGGACAGAATGCTTGGTAGTCAAGTAACTTAACTTGAAGCTGAAACTAGGAATGAGAATAACTCACGCGTGCTCTAGATTATACAAATACTAAGTTTTTCATCTGTATCAAGAAAGTATGTTTAACTTTAGTTATGGACAGAGTTGAAATAAAGTGAACTCTCAAGTATTTTTCCTATCTTTAACTTTAAGTGAGAACTAAGCATAAACTGGAGAGAAATTAAAGTTGGTTCTGATATTTGCGGCCAATTGTGATGAGAATATAGTCTTATTGGAATTTGCAAGCAAGTAAGTAACGTGTAAATAAGTATGATGTAATTGTAATGTAACACTAAATTGTCAGTGTAATAACTAAATTTAACACTCAGAATAGTACTATAGTATAGAAAGTATTTTGTGTGATTTTATTTCGGTTAGTCATATTTAGATATTCTCACGCTTGGTATAATTACTGTATGAACTATGATGAAATCAACTTGCCTCTACATGGAAGTAAACTTAATATTTGAAATTTTTCCTTTTAAATTTCCTTTTATTTCATAAAATTGTGACAAACTTAATGAATGTTCCGCATTCTAATTATATAAAATTAAAAACAAAACATCTGAAATGTAATTGAAGCAACCGAAATTTAACTCTCCGTAAAATGTAATAATTGATCTAGTTTGAGACTAAATGTTAATTTAATTGCAACTTTTCATAGTAATATGTTGCAATTAGTGATTATTAATTTATACTGTAACATCACTTTAGTGGAATGATGTTTATATCTAGTACTAATCTATACTGAATATCTATGCTATACCGTTTGCGACAAAGTTGTACTAAAATAATTTTCTAAATCTTTAGCTTAATTAGCAATTCTTACAAATCTGGCAATTTCGTTTGTGACAGACCTAGTGAGAAGACTGATTGTAAACGACAATCCAACCGTATCAACTAAAACTACATAGTTTTAGACAGTATAATTTATAAGTTGCATGATATACTTGAAAGTTGTACTATTGACATATTGTACTGAAACGTGTAGTTGTACATTGTTGTATTGTCTGGCTAAGAATATGAAGTACATCACACATTATTGTGTTGTATAATTTGTGATTTTCTGATATACCATTACTGATCACCGGTTCGATTTTATTCTTTGCTGATTTCTAAAATAAATCTTTTCTCTCGGAGAAAAAAAATTCAGTGTGTGTTTTTCTTTCAAACTTTCATCAAAAATTGTTAAATAACACAAGCAGAATACACCAATTACTTCCGTTCAATTTCAGCGGAGATATCCTAACGGTAATATGTCTTGGATTCGTATTTAAAAGATTATTCTCAGGTTTCATGTTTGAACGAATGAATGTATAGTTCCATTTCAGTTTCTAATGACCAAGAAACCAAATTCATAATAATTAAAAACATAATACTATTATGGACGGATACTGCACTGTTTTTATGTATATTATAATTTGATTTCTAGCCTGTAATACATCAATAACGAAAGAAGTAAACTCGTTGTAACTGAACATGCATGATATAGTAAATAAATACGGTACTTATACACATTGTAAGTAAATACTGAACATATATGATATACTAAGTAAATATTGAACATATTATGATAATTGATATGTTATTAATACTGAACATAGGCCTATATCATATAGTATTAAATAAGTACTGAACATATATGATAATTGATATGTTATTAATACTGAACATATGCCTATATCATATAGTATTAAATAAATACTGAACATTCATATAGTATTATTAGCACTGCACATATTTCATATAGTAATTAAATTCTCTCTTTGCTACTTCACGATTGAACCATTTCAAAGGATAGCTGAATATGATCAACGTTCAAGTGTGGAATTAATTTAATTAACATGTAAAGTCGAAATTATCCATTTGTTAGCTGTCATCTTAATTTAAGATAAACAGGTTGTCACTATACTCATAATATCCTGTGTGACTCAGTATTGATGCATGGATTCAAGGTTTTGAACACCTCAAAGTGATTGTATATTATTAGCAAAACAACTTTCTTGCTAGCAGCATAGATAAAGAGTAAAATTGCTAATATCTGATATTAAGCCATTTTTTGATATGGCGAATTGGTTTGCCAAATTCTTGGCACATCAAATTTCTATGATACGGTACATGTTTCATTATGATTTCATCGGTACTCCTCAAACGAAAGAGCATGCATCATAAAAATGGCAAATATCCGACTATAGTCTAGAAAATTTAACTCTAGTATAAAAACGTTCTTTAAAATTATTAAGAACAATACATTGATTGCGTAACTTTTTATATTAGGCTCAAATCACACACCTACAACATTTTTGGAAAACGACACTACTCGTTATTTATATATATATACATATTGGAAATAGTTTTTCTACTAATTAAAGGAATCAGTAGAAGCAGACTGTTTGTAAATTTAAACGATTTGGTAATCTTGCACATCGTCGTTGCACGAGTTTCATAAATTGAACAAAGAATGATTGTAATTCTATATCGCAAATATATATTACGAGATTCGCGATGAAAAGTGAATTTCATTAAGATATTCATGAAGATGAAATGACTTCTGTATATGTAGTTTAATTACCGATTAATTAAGTTGGTCGATTTGTTACTGTATCTGTAAATGTAAATCTCACAGTGTGTACAAGGCATCCCTTCGAATACCAGTTACTTAAAACAACTGATCAATCAATGCAAATTATAAAATACTTCAAAATATAGACGCTTTATCGTATAATTTGCGTACCGTAATCATTCAGTTAATGCTTCGAAGGAGGAACTACTGAAGGTTTACCTTCAATATTCGTTCCATTAAACAATATCTGAAGATTAGTATAATGAATTTTTGATTTATTGTCAATTCGTTTTGTTAAAACTATAAAGTAAATTAAATTAAATTAAATTACCTTCATACTTTGAAGGTGCTAATAGGAAGTTGATATTTAATCATTTGAATTAGGCTTAACAGTTATAACGTCCATTCTAAACAATGAAAAAGAATGGTCGTTGTTTATCTGTTATCACAAAATATAAGGAAAAGAAAACGGCATTATGCGAAAATGAAAATCACATTACTTGGATGCCTGAAATTTAAAATAGAATACATTATCCCCATCCGCGTTTGGTATCAGTACATGTTCCTGTTTTCCGTGGATCTAATAGTTGAAGATATACGGTACACGTACCATGTTTAAGAATGCAACGTAAGGTACTAATCCTCCATGTAACAAACAATCTTTGTAAAATTGTCTTTATTGGGAGGGGAACTTTATTTAATCAGTTAAATAACGTAAAACTTTGTTATATGAAATACATGGTAATTATGTATATAGATATATGAAACGCAGTAATTAGGGTATCGTTAATTATCTATACTTGAACAGTTGATAAAACAAAACCTAGCAGAAACAGAAACAAGAATGTTAAATGCAGCAGCTGACGTCAGTATCCATGAGCGACCTTTATCGTAAAAGTAGAAAAAGATATAAGGCGAGACTGCAAAACAAAGATGAGATAAGATCGACATCCTCTTTTCTTTAAAATGGGATTAGTTGAGAGACAAGTGATTGATGATACAGTTGACCAGTCTTTTACATCACCGTGTTGACGTTATTTACTGGTCTTGTCAAATCGGATGCGGGAGCGTGTTGTTTTTTGGACATGGATGTGTGGTGTCATGCACGACATATCCACCGACTAAACCTCATGTAGGTAGACATTTAGTTAAAGAAAAAAATCGAGTCAATTTTGCAGTGCTGGAAATAAAATGATGGAAAGTTTCAAATTTAGTGAAATATCTTTCTTGTGATAAAAAGGATGAGGATATATCATTAGTAACAATATCTGTAACTTTAAAGAAGAGAAACACTGCCGGGTAAAAAGAGGTTTATTTAGTTGGTCGAGGTGGGTGGGCGGTGAGAAGGGGTTTGCATGTACATGTTGGTTTATGACAGGAAGGACAGTTTTTCAGCACTTCATTTTTGTTTCCTCAATCGCAACATAAGTTAACCATGGAAGGCATGTTGGGATATGAAACCGTGACTACTTAAGCAAGGTACGTTGGGAGATATAATCATTGTTAACCTCACTCGTTGAACAATGCACGCTGTGACTGGGATGAGATGTGTAATCCGTATTTAAGCATGGCATGTTATGAGATGTAATCATTGTCAGCTTAATTTGAACAAGGCATGTGCCCTCTTTATTGTTTTGATTATTGCTGTGCTTACTGGTGATGATAGCCAGTCGAGTGAAACATGATCGGTGCATAACATATATAGATCAACCCACAATCACGCTTCGAATTGTATATTTAATGTATGTTTGTAGACATTTAAGCCTATACTTAGGATTAATAGTAAACACCCGACCCCCGCTGCTCCTTGATCGAAGGTGTCTCGTGAGTAGTGTACAAATACAGAGAGTAGAACAAAATGAGCCAGTGGAGTAGCAACTTAGCACAGCTAAAAGATCCACGGTGCTGGAGGGTATCAACATAGCACAACAAAATTATCCCTTTTTAATACGTCGTTTCTATTCAACAAAACTTGGATGCCCTGGGAAAACCCCCTCCCCTCCCTATGGTTACCGTGCCCGTGCTCACGGACAGTCAGTGTTCTCTGGGCACAGGCACATAACAACACGGAGAAAGGGTATGAATATCACCCCTCCCACCCCACATGCCAAAATATATTTGCTACAATCACGTGCACAAATAGAATTATATTGTCAAAACCCCCACTCCAAAAAAATGTTCCCCAGTGTAATGGCTATCATATCTGCCAAATGAAAGAAAGAAAATGAAAGATATGTACACAAAACAAAATCCGGGACAACTACTCTCATTTTCTCGCAATATAATATACCGGTAATATTTGAAAGTACAACCTGAATCATACTAAACCTAGGCCTGGCGCTCCGTGTACAAAAAACAACAAATCCTTTGATGGCGGGAAATGGCATCTACAGGGGG
>JAODAG010118720.1:3890-15294 GCA_027574785.1 Orphnurgus asper
CACTGACTGCAAAGCAGCTGCGCTGATTATAAGTCGTTGCCTGGCGATCGAAGCCAGCAACCTTTGAGCCTTAAGACCGCCTCTGCAGGCTGCACTCTCCATCTCTATGGGAGAGTCATCGATCTTCGTGTTTGATATCGATAAACACTATATTTACTGTGAATGTAAGTAGTTTAACTTGGAAATCCTGCATTTCGTTTAACTTTCAAATGGATTAAGTGCGGTATCCTACAGATCATGCAAAAACTGCAAACACTAACTATAGAGGGCCGAGGCAGCTGATTAAATTTTCGTGCACGATCGTGTGATAATTAAGCCAGCCGACCTTTGAGTTCTACATTCTTCATTAGATAATGTGGTGAGCTGGAGAAGTCGTAAATATATTCACCACTGGTTGGCTTAATTGCCTCATAAGTGATGATACTTGTCAATCAAATGTTTACAATTGATTATCATTGATGGAATTTTAAGCAAATAGAAAAGTTGCCCACAGCTAGACAAGGCCGCCTGGAGAGATTTGGTCGTCCTTCCAGAAATGCATAAGTTAAATGAACACTTGCACATAACACAAAACAAGTATCATTAGACATGCGTATGCATGTGTTTGTTATTATTTTAATCAGATGTTTCTCCCGGGTATTCAGTACACACAACGGACGCATATAAAATATTCACTTACTGTACTGATGAAGCTCCGCCATTAGAGCAGAAACGGATCCAAGTTGGTAAAAAGAACCACAATTTACTATTCGCTTTTAACTTATTAAAAAGTACACTTCAAACCCCCCATTTACTTTCCATCCAACCAGGAACAAGGCTTGTCACAGTATCTTGCGTGAACTCGGTTACTTTTTGGGTAAAATCTTAAAAATATCCTGGAAGGCCTCAATGACCAAGATTTAGTGAGCTTTTAGTGATAGAAAGATTGCCAGCTGGCATGGTCTCGGCCTAGATTGTCAACTGCAAAACTTATGGCCAAAATTACGGGAGAATTGGCACTATATAGAGATGGAATTTATGTCTGGAATGTTACTGAGGATACATTCTTCTCGGATAACAAATAACTTTTTACGGTTTACAAAAAAAGGAGCAATGAGGTAGGTCGAAAACTTAAATGTTTCATTACTTCAAAAGTCAGTCATAAGGGATATAGAAATAGAGAGAAAGTATCTGGTTGACAACCTAGCACAGAACTTTTTCCAGGACCGTTAAACTTCTTCACTGATTATTTTCTGTTGTTGCTTTTTCAATTATTTATTTCAATTTAGTAAGTAAAGTAATTTTGATGATTAGAAGGAATTGGTTTTTAATCCAGGTGATGACTATAATTATAGCCACGTGATTTGTCATGTACCTTTGCATGTAATGCAGGACTCAAAGTACCGTTCATATTGTTGATTGTTTATCAAAATGTGAGAAACAAATGTGGGTCAAAAATATCAGCCTTTATCATCGACGCATTGTTTTGTAATTATAGTCGTGTTCTGACGGTGCATCGATCGTATCATGGTGCAATTGACGACCGTGCTCTGACGGTGCATCGTGTTCTGACGGTGCATCGTGTTCTGACGGTGCATCGTGTTCTGACGGTGCATCGTGTTTTGACGATGCATCGTGTTCTGACGATGCTTCGCGCTAGGTACAGGTATTCACTTCCATGTCTGAAGTTGTAATGATGTGTGTGAACCCCATAACATGGCCTCCCCGAACATTCTACAGCTAGTACAGCCTCTCGTGCCTTTGACAAGATGTTTATGAATTTCTATACTTGTGCCTCGCTCTCCGGGCTGTGCAATGTCGTCTGAAGCCGTACGTATGTGGTATATCTTCGGAGGATGAAATATGTTCTTTTTTTAGATTAGAAACTCTTAGGAGAGATTTAGTATACTCTCAGCTTGATGGAGATCGATTGATGCTACAGAGGCAGGCTCTCTATCCGCCCCCCCCCCAACCATATCTATCTATACTCTGTACATATGATTATACCATTGATATTTGTATTGTTGTGAACTGTGCAAATCCAATTCACAAGGTCTTAACCTTTTGTAAACAAAGAGATAATAAGACTAGATTTATTGTTTTAAAAGATTTCTGACCAAACATTCTGAACATATCTGGACTGTTGGATAATTACTGTAAGTAATGTTCACACAAAACATGGGAGAATTCGGACAGAGATTTTCTGTTCAGAATGCTGATCAAATCTTTCTGAAAGAATTTTCTACAACTTCTAACTATACTTACTTACAATCATGAGTGAAAATAATAGTTTGAATGTTTTTTCTGACAGGACTAATGCAGATTTCCACTTCCAAAGGCCCTCTATTTTTTACCCTTCCTTAAATCAGCGGCGATTGTTTTATTCTCTTGGGCAACTCGATGGCCCCCTATTTTGCCGGTAAAACTCGGCTCTCGTTTAATTTTCACCATCGTCTCATCTCACTGTTCTCTTCAGATCAGGAAAAGAAGAAGATCATACCATGCAGACAGTGCGCTAAACCATGCAAAGGAGAGGTCCTGAAAGTCCGGGAAGATTTCTTCCACGTCAAATGTTTCCAGTGTAGCAGTAAGTTTCACGCAGCAATTATTTTCCCTTCTTATTTCTGTAATTATAATCTGATGAAAGAAATATATCTCTCCGATAGAAAGTGCGGCCTGCTCTATAAGCTTTCTCTGAGCCCTTGTAGTATCACTAAGTGATATTTATTTATTTTTTTGACGCCAGAGATGTTCCTATTTTGGCCATTTTTAAGCGTACCATGTCGTTGAAGAGACCACGAGAAGGAAGAGACCCAAGGCATTAAAAGGAATATGTGGTGTTGTAGTATATGTGGTGTTGCGCTATCAGCCGTGTGGGTTTGTAGTACATGCGGTGTGCGCTATCTGTGAAAGAGTGCACTATCCGTGGGCATATCCCTGGGAATTATCTACACTGCCGGGTTAATGGTAGGGGGTTATCTCCATCAACAATCACACGAGCTACACGTTACGAAACAGGAACCTCGGCCGGGAGCTTGGCATTAGCGGATCAGTTTGGCGATCAATTTTTAGCCGTCGCACATGTATGCTGCGGCCGTTCGAGAGCCTTTCTAGAACCGTTCAAACCTCTGTTTGGCAAATTTAATAAAGTCTGCTCTTACATTTTGCGATCGGTACCGGCTCAGCTCCCCAGGTCGATCTCTCCTCGGTGCAAAATATCCTCCCCGACTTTAGCGAACGGACTCGTTCACCATTTCAAATGATACGACGATTCACAACTCCCATCAACGTACTACTTTGCGGCCGCACACTGTTAAACGAAACTGTGTAGCGCTTGCTCCCGTTGCTCCATAGCTCCGCCCACCGGCGTACAATTGCGTTGGCCTTCCATAATATTTTGACGATGTCACGGTATATTCGTTCGTCGGAGAGCTACGTAACACCTCGGATGGGGGGTGACCGTCAATTCGTCGTCCAGTCTCCGGCGTCGTCTTTTATCGCCAGGTCGAGAGAGAACAATAATTCAGAGAATCGGGGGGAAAAGTGTTTATAAGGTCCGGTTCCGAAAATCTCAGGCGGTGTTAGGTAACTGCATGGAAGAAATTAGTTTGCATCTGTCCTTTTTTTTGGAATACTAGGTGGTGTCACGAGCTCAATGCTATGACGCGTCCTAATGAGGACAATTTTGTTACACGAGATAGAGGTTTGCCAGTAATGCGCATGAACAGTTTGGACCTTGAATGACCAATTAAATATCAACATTGTTTTGGGGAAAATCAATGAGAATATGATCGATCACGTTTGCTGCAATTTAATTTACCAAATTTTATACAATTCCATCAATAGATAGATATGCCTACCATCTGTCTGTCTTCCGACGATTCAAGCCCGCCGTATAAGGTTTAGTAAAAGATTTTAAATTTGAGCAAATGTAGAAATACAAAACGAAAGGTCCAGCATTATTCGCAGGAATTGGAATTTCGAGAAACAAATTTAAGAAACGAAAAACAAACGATGGTGATGTGGCAAAACATTTCTTGTCCTCCACATGGAGATGAATTTATGAAGATATGGCAAATCTGAGCCTAATTCCCTTCCTTGGTGCTGTTTTCAATATGGTGGAAATTTTTTTGTGTTTTGAAATTTATATCAATACCTTGTTAGAACTCCTTGAATGCTAGGGCAGGGTTGGGTCATAAAATTTTTTTCGACCACCAACTTAAGGAAGGGCAATTTTGAAATTATAGGATCGGTCAACTTTGGTAACTTTTGGAATCAAATAATGATTCAAAGGATCCGGCTTATAAGTTTGGTGGTAGAGACAGAGGTTTGGTCTCGTAGTTAAAAATATCGGGATTGCGGTGTATACATACATGAATGACGCCGACAGAACATAACCCGTTCTGAGCGTGCCATGAAAACTTAGCCTGCTCCGTGAATCCAAAGTTTTTCGAACAGATGCTGAGAAGAGCTGACGACTCCGATTAAACTTTTCAGGTTATATAGCAAATTTTTAATCTAAAACATTTATTACACATGTGTATTCTGCCTGGGGAGTAAATGCAGGAATGATGATTGCTCGAAGTCTAGACGGTGGTTATAGGAACAACGGGCGGAGGGGGAACGATATATAGTCGAGGTTTAGATTCATGAGTTTTGACGGTTTGACGTTACTGCCCCGCTGCAGGGGGTGGAATATATGTTATAGTGATTATTTTTTTTTAATCAAGCGAAATAGACGTTTTCCTGGTTGTAAAGAAGTCGATGCGTTGAAGGAAACACGCCATGATGCCAGCTACCAATTGACAGATAAAATTAAGAGAGTTTTTCACAATTATTAGACCTAACGGCGGTGCAGGCAAGAAGTACTGTAGTACCAATCAGTGCAATAGACTCTCTTGCAGCGTATGACCGAAAGGTGGAAAATTTGGGTTAAATATCTGGCAAACTGTCAATATTCTCTCTTGGAGCAATTCATATCGAGTTGGAAATTAAGGACAAATGTCACACCCCCTGCCCCCCCCCCACCATCTATCTGATCTGTGTTTTGTCATGACTCCAGGTAACTCTCGCGCCCGGTTCCTCTTACTGTATCAGCCGTAAGTTCGAGATCGTTTTGATCGGGGGTTAATCGCATCGTTAATGAATCGAGGAAAAGTGGAAAAGAGAAAAATTCGTCTTTGGTGGAGGCACGACTCGTGCGACACAAAAATTCACGAACAAATTCATCAGGGATCGGAGCAAGAGGAATGATTTCCTCAGTCTTACAATTCTCGTAAATATTCTCTTTGAAAAACGTTTGTCCTTAAAAATGATTGAAACAAAATTACCATTCGGGAAGAGATGCGCGGTGCTTTTAACTCCACCCACTCTCTATGCCACCTCGGGTGGGTCTGCAACCCTCTTCGTCACGTTTGAAAGCCGACCCTAGACGCCGCTGTGCAGAAATGGACGGCCGAAGATTTTGCATCCGCTTGGTACACCGATGCGTTGCGTGGTCACGCTTTGAAAATTATTCGTAGGGATATAAACAGAAACTTGAGATATCTGCAGTACGTCGTCATAGGTCGTAGAAATTTAGGTTTGCAAGTTTTTTCTTTAATTTGGGGATTTTTAAATTGGGGGGGGTGTAGATATGCTTTTCATTCCAGGTAGATTATTGGTCTTAAGGGGATTTACATACATATTGACTATAGAGTTGTTATTGAGGTTTTATATGTGAATCTCTAGTGGATGCATGTAAATGTTTCTTCAATCATCAGAGAGTTTTTCACCCCGTTGCCGGGCAACGGGGAAAGCAAGGAGAAATCAATAGGACATGAACTCATCTGTATATATACTATATATATATATTTATGTCTATTTAAGCAAATTTATAGATTTGTTGTTTATGTTTTCAAGGTCTAGTCGTTCAGGTCGAGGGAAAAATCTATATTTTTTTGTTTTTGCAACTTCCAAAAACAAATCAGTAAAATGCAGATAAAAAATCCATCAATCGCATGCAGTGCAATGCAGTATAGGAAGCAAGTGGAGCAATAAAAGGTTTAGAGACCGAGGTATCGTGAAACGCCAAATGAAACCTTCCAGACTTGATTTGGTTTATAACCAAATGTTATGTCTAATTTTGCTTTATGATCATTGATTGCATGTCATCTTCTATTTTTGTCGACATTTAAAGGAACTGACAAGGTTTTTATGTGGGGGGGGGATAAATCAAATCGTACATATATCTTTAGAGAACCACATAAAATGACAGCTTTGTAACTTAAATTACCATGGTAACGGGCCATGCATTTTAATGATCATTCTGTCAAGGAAGTCAATAGCAAGAAATTGTAGGTAAAAAAGAGAAAACCAAACAAAAAAGGATTTGAGCAAATTAGGGAATGTTCTGACATGGAAACCTCATTGATGATACACAAAATTAAAAAAAAATTCGCTCACATGTAATTCTCGTGAGATCTCATGAAATTCTCGCGAGATCTCGCGAGACTTTTTTTATAAGGGCCGGCCAACAAAGTTAGTTAAATTCAATTAAAATTCAATGGTACGTGGATGATCGCGGCTAATTACTATGTCTCCGTAACATTTCTGTACAATGTTAGCTTCAGGGTTTAAATTTTAATATGAGAATACTTAAAGTGTATAAAAAATAGACAGTAGTAGTCATGTGACCCGTTTAGCGGATGCCATTGTATTTTGTCACCTGAGCTCCCTATTGTTGTTGTTTATCTGTTGTATATAATCCATCTCTCCTAGCTGTCACCTGGCCTACATGGCTTTAATCCTCTTAGGGCTATTAATTATCTGCTTTTGTGATTATATATATATATATATATATACTCTCAAGGAGGGTCTGCATGCATATATGAAATAATCAACATCTCCAAACAAAACTATGTTTGATCAATGTCATTCTTGTAGATGTACCATAACGTGTAGATGGATCACATTATTTTCGCTGCTTGTAATCATGAATATTAATGAGTGGGTTAAGGCTTAAACTATTAAAGTGCCATTAAATCTTCTCAATCGGAGTGCGATCATACGTACCGGTACTTGGTACTTCGTACTTGGTACTTCGTACTTGGTACTTTGTATCACCTAGAAATTTCTTTATTGAATATTCATAAGTGGGCAGGGTTAGCTACTAATGCTTAGTTACGGAAAATATCTTGTGAGCATAATTATAGGTGATTCTTATTGTTTTTGGTGGGATGGCACTGCTGGAAATTTTTGGCGTTGGAAATTATACGAAGCTGTATGTCTTCATATAATAGCAGTTTTGAAATACTAAACAGAAACTGATAGCCAGTAATAATAGCCAGTTTTATATCCATTTTCGACTCCAGAGGAAGAAACAGACTCCTGGAAAGGTGAATTGAATACAGTAGATGTGCTACTTTTTTTTATTTGCATTAATAAAAAGATCTCTTAACTCAAATCTTCATCATAAAATTGTCCATCATGCATACAGGAAAAATGGCATTTATGGGGATAAATGCAATTTTAACGGCTGCATCGGAGCCCATGATCGTGCATTCGCCTTCTGGTTTCTGTCTTCGTTAGTTGAGCCAATTCCGTGAATGTAGAGGGACGCAGCAACTACCGATAAAACCGTAGCTTGATATATCGGAATGCTCCAGCCCTTTTTTTTTTTTTTTTTGGAAAAAAGTTGGCAGTTTTATCAAAACGCCAAGGCCTCTTTGATAAAAAAAAATACATGTATCCACCGCCATTCGTGCTTACGAATTTTACCCGCGGTAACCCCTTTTTTTTTCACCATCCAAAGTTTTTGATTCATCTTGAAAGTTGAATAGAGGTGGGATTTAAGCAGAAAGTTCAGTATACGTCTGGAGCAATTCTAAGCGAAAAAGTCGAGCGTGGGGTGTATATATGCCAGAATCTTGCAAGAAATTTTGTGTGACTCGTCGTAGCGGTTTCTTCCTCGTGATGAGTTACGAAAAGTCAATTTAACAATTCAAACTAGTGTCATCTGTTCACAGAACTAAATCGCTAGTGTTTACGTATATTGCTAATGTGCACACTCTACATTGTTACGTTCCGAGGATGAACATAAAAATCGTGTTGCTATGGGAACGAGATCATCTGCTGTACTACGGTCTAAAAAGCCACGTTACTAGTAAAATTATTGATTACACTTTTCTCCTATGAGCTGGCTTCTGTATGAGAGCCTATAGCCAGTACGTCCTTTTGTACTGGATTTGGAGAACCGCGGTCATTAATATCTTTTCGACCAATCAGATTGCAGCATTACCAATATAAGACTAGTTATATGAATAAAGGTTAATCTTTTGGCTTATTTCATTATTGCAGCCTCCAGCTACAATTTAATAGGCATTTTAAACCCCCAAAATGGCACAATCAACTTGGTTATGCAAGCTAGTTACTAGTGGATTGCATGCTCTATATACTACTACTATGTTAGAATATTAAATAGTCTTTGAGCTAATTCCCGAGTTCTTCTGAATGTGGCTAATTGCACAGCTAGCACTATTCCAGGCAGAGAACTTGGGCTTCTCATGGTGAAGGAAATGAGCGGGATCGCCTTGCAAAGAAGGAATGTTTTTCTGTGGAATAATTTTTTTTGTCGGCAAATGTGGCTATCAATAAATTGATAAAAGGGGGTCTGTTTTTATTATCGCCCTTTAAGGGACCACTTTTCCAAATTTGACTTCTCCCTGGTATAATTATACCGTCGACCAATTTTCTAATGTATTCCAAAATTGAATCTATATAATTATACGTTGAAAATGACCAACTCTCGTTGAACTTGAGACATTTCCTAAACTTCACTGCGGAAACCTAAAAATTAAAAGTAGTAATTAAAAAAACATTCCCAAAAATGTATATATCCAACCCGAGAGACACCCAAACTGTTTCGCGTAAACAAATTCCCGCACGGCGGATATCTATTCTGCGAGCTGTTTTTTATTTTTTTTATTAACGAGCTACGTACGGTCAGCCGGCCGGCAGAGTTTTATGCTTCACGCTAACAATTTAGCCATCGGTATCGGCTTTCAGCTCTAACGCAGCCCTTCCGGCTAGCGATTATATGCCGGAGGGGATTGTTTACAAATTTCTCCGAAATAGATTGACGATCGGATAGAAATTGGTAGGGGGGGGGGATGGGGGAGTGCGTGTGAATGGGTCGAGGGATAAAATGTCGTCAAATCCTGACGGGTTTCGTTCGGAAGGGGGAAAAGATATGCGCAGCGAGTGAGCTGAACGGTCTCCGTGGACGGACGATGACCGTCTTTGCGTGGTGATCAGTGCCAGTCGTGGAACGAGCCGATCCCTTCTTCAAATTTGCACGGTCGTTAAGTGCCCGCCGCCGTAGCTGGGTCGTTTTTTTTTTAAGCGAGCGAGCGAGGATGAAAGGCAAGGTTGGCATTTGAATAAACGGACGTCTTGATTGGACCGGAAGATGACACTAAGCGGAGTATTATTATTAGTACCGCAAGGATACGGTGTAGAGGTCGCAGAAGGAGAAAACGTGTAGTAGTAGACGCGTATTATGCTGGTTTTATATCGCTGTGTGCTATTATTATAACAGGTACACGAAACGTACGCAACACACTATAGGTACATCATGCTAACCTTGTATACGTATATATGGTATATGGTCCTTCATTTACTGTACGTAACACCTGCACAGATGGTTTATGTTTTCACGCTTAAATCAGGGCATAAATTATACCATTCATGCTGTGAGATATACCAATCTAGTATTGCTTATTCATCAGTTGAAGTTGCATAATTTGCATTTTAGTAAGCCCTATAAAACGTACGGTAAATATAGAAGATATCACCGACTTGTATCAAGTTGGCGTTATAATGTAAAGGTCGCGTGTGTTACGTACGTTGTAACAAGACGGCTGAGAAGTTTAGTCTGGTGTTGATCGCAATTACAGCCAAACAATGACAACTATAGCTATGATTATTAACGCAAGTTTATAGGCCAACATACAGCGATAAATCCACTTGAAAACTGAAAACATGTAAGACGCATATATAATTAACAGCGTTGCACCTGCTGTGTTAATTCACATTCTATGCGTAACCATGCATACACCCATTTCCAGGGAAGTGGTAATTATTGAAGGGCATGCATGGCTTGAGGTAGTTAGATAGTTAGACCTAATTCTGCGCTATATTAGTTTCATTTTTTAGCGTACTTGTATATCAAAAAAATGGAGCATGACATGTATGTTAGAAGTAGCCTACTACTAGATTAAATCATGCTAAATCTTTATACATACATCATGGTCTCTGCTTTTGTTCACATTTGGCACAAGTGGTATCTGTGTCATGCAAATATTGTGGTCTTCATTTTCTTTCGAGAGAAAATATGAATCGCAATGTTAGAATTTTCCTGGTATGCCAATCTGGTCACCATTTTCTCTTGGACTTTTGCAATACGTGTGTATGGGCAAATATCAATTAGTGCTACATGTCGGCTTAGTCATCGTTAAATTTCAACTTTTGGGCATATCTTTTGCGGAAACAGGTAAAAAATGTTTGAGTGAGCTTTATATAGTTAGCTTTGAGTTTTAATGAAGTTCCAATAACATAAGTTTGGTTTTTGTTTTCTGAGGTTATATATATAAATTCAGATATTTCAATATTCTCGCGTGGTTCATTTGTGATGCATATCGCCTGCGTTACGACCAGCAGCGATGGACAGGATCGAGACGGGAATATCGGTTAGCTCGTTATAGCTCCGGCCAAATGTGATGGATTGTTTTTTATGTATATATGGTTGCAGGATGGGTGTTATTTAATTACTGGAAATCCTGCATTGACGACACTGCATGCACTCGCTGCAAAGGCATCTGTTGCTTTGCATATCAGTATACTAGCTGTAATACGAAAATTGGTACAGCAGTATAGGTAGAATTGAAAATTTACTTAAAATTGGCTGTTACTTTTCATCAACTTCTTTCTTTACAACATATTCAAATGATAGAATTGAAAGTTAGATCCTTTGCCAAAAAACCCAATGACCATGAACAGAGAAATGTTGGAGTTTTGTGGGCTCTCAATGTGTTTTTGATTAAATCTCGTACATTATTTTGGTGTCTGGTAATTTCCTGTGTAAGCTGTGCATTGTTGGAAATAACTTTCAGTTGCATATTATTTTGTACAATCCAGTTATTTAACGCCCATGGGGTTCATCTGCGGTGGGTGCATGCAGAGGTAGATTACAGTGCTGTACGAAGTAGCTGTTCTTACCATCTATGCAATGTACTCTATACGTTCCTTTAGATATGATCCAATTCACTTTTAATTGGGGCACAAATTAGATATCATGTGCCTTTTTGCGCAGCCACGAAACCTAAACTAAAATCAAGCGAGCGAGCTGTAATTAGTTAGGTTCAAGACCCTGCTATGTGTAGTAAGC
>JAODAG010118942.1:0-15288 GCA_027574785.1 Orphnurgus asper
AAATGGTTTCATACTCATTTAATATGGTGTGTTTAAATGGTTTCATACTCCTTTAGTTGTGTGT
Organism: Orphnurgus asper; assembly: GCA_027574785.1. Lineage (NCBI taxonomy): Eukaryota > Metazoa > Echinodermata > Holothuroidea > Elasipodida > Deimatidae > Orphnurgus > Orphnurgus asper. Next base: position 65 of record JAODAG010118942.1, read on the forward strand.
CATTAATGGTTTCGTACTCATGGTTGAAACTTTATTTTTGTCTTTTGTTCTAAAACAGCAGCCAGCATGTTTGCTTGTATGTAATGAACGCAGAATATGTTCGTGTGGTTATGTCCGACAATTGCACTAATTGAAACAATGCTTATAGACGAAACTTTTCAGTAACAAAGTCTATCTGTAATGGTGATAATGTGTGGACATATTTCCATAGTACTATGGTAACCCAAACGACATTGCCATTAAACTGGATCTGTTATTGATACAAAAGTTTAAGCTCATATTAGCCTGATACTTTGGAAATCTTGCCTGGGAAAGATTTAATTATACTGGCATGTATCTTTTTTTTTGCTAATATTCATATTCATAAATACAAGAGAGTTTTTTTATTACAAAAAATTAAGTATTCTTAATTCCGCCCACCATATTCTCCATAAAACTGCAGTTGCAGGATCTGGTTTATAAAGCCTCGCTTGAACAAGTATTCAGGGCTCATAGATTAATACGCTGTACTAGTATGGGCGACTATGACTGGACTATTTGCATGTTTACTTGAAGCCTGCAAGTAGGGTTATGATAGTTGTCAGAGATGAGTGCACCGAGGGAGTGTCGATTTGTCATGGTTTTGCAAATTTATGTGTGTTTCCCATTCAGAAGTGTGTGACAGACGGGTCCTGGAATTAAGGTTTCAGGTCGATTTTAACTTGGCTAGTATGGTACAAAAGTCGCAGCAAAACCTAGCCGTCCTGGACAAGACGTAATGCAGTCCACTTATCAAGAGCCCTTTGAGAGAGAACAAATTGATCCTACCTTCGATCTTACAATACCCTTTCGGAACTAGTACTTTTTGTATTCTTTCCATGGTAAAACGATGACCTCTGGTATTCATACCTTGGTAAATCAGTGACCTCTGGTATTCATACCATGGTAAATCAGTGACCTCTGGTATTCATACCATGGTAAATCAGAGACCTCTGTTATTCATACCATGGTAAATCAGTGACCTCTGGTATTCATACCATGGGTAAATCAGAGACCTGTGGTATTCATACCATGGTAAATCAGTGACCTTTGGTTTACATACCATGGTAAATCAATGACCTATGGTGTTCATACCATGGTAAATCAGTGACCTCTGGTATTCATGCTATGGTAAAACAGAGACCTCTGGTATTCATACCAGGGTAAATCAATGACCTCCAATATGCACCCCATGATAAAACTTGACCCAGTGGCGGTCATACCATGACCAAGTCCTCATGTAAAGATCCTGGCTACACCACACGTTCAAATGTAGACGCCAAATATATTATATCGTCCCCAGAAAAGTAATATTCCATTTTACGAGCATCGCGTATATGAGAAGCATTGCAGGAGAGCCAATCCTTCGGTTATTGATGCGGATGTCTTGCTGTGTTAATTAGTTAATTAATTAACTGATCCCTCGTTTAATTACAAACTAGGCCACATGTACCACTGATTAACTGATTCCTCGTTTAATTACAAACTAGGCCACATGTACCACTGTTCGGGAGTTTTCACAGAATTTGATTACCCTGACCTAAACAATACGCCCCAACATGAACACATAGTGATGACTAGTGCTTTGTCTATCCCCTCTCTAACATTCCTCGAAACGTAAAATTGTAGATGAAAAAATACGTTTTAAACTGAGAGAAACTGAAGTGGATTCCCATTAATGAGTTTGAAAATATCAAATCCAGATTTGATTCATTGAATAATTTAATTTCCATAACCTAATACAAAGGAAATTAATTGGAAAAATATCACGTCGTCGGAATGGGTGAATTATATCGCAGTGTCATGTATTCACAGCAGTTCCTTACCGCTCGTGCTGCACGTGACCCGTGTTGTAGCTGTGAATCGATAGAGCTATGTATGTCGTAAGGTTTCTCTCCTCATGAGTAATGATTAGTCAAGGAGGGGGCTTGGTGTTTAATCAACATCGTTTGTGAATCACGGTTTCTATGAATCGTTGATTACTCGTAGTACTGTAATAGGTTAATGTCGTCGTCTAGCTGAGGCTAACGTCGGTGGCAAAGGGCGTCTCGTGTTTTATTACAGTTTGGTGCTTTAATTGATTGTGGGGGTGGGAGGAAGGTGTGACACATATAATGTTACCTCTAAATGAGGCACGACATGTTTATTTGAGATTATCATCGTTTGCTTTAGGACTAATAGCCCAGCTATAGTTTGTTTTTTTATCTAAGAAAGAGGTCAGTCAGTATTGTTTCCAGTAGGAGAGCATGGGGAGAGATCCTGTCCTGTCATACCATTTGGCACCTCTGAAAATGTTTCTTGAGGTTTTGATATGATGTCAGCATAAAGTAATTTACCAGCTTTCATATATCAGGATGTATACTTGTGTCCTTTTGAAGAGGTTTTATCCCCCAAGTTGGTGACTCGCGACTCCCAACCCCACTACCCCCCCTACTTACAGTAACTGCACCCCCACACACTGGTAGAATGGCTTATAGTTAATTACCTCAATTGATATTATTGTCAATGGAGCTTATGTCATGGCAATGTATCTATCTACCTAGCTGTCTGTCTGTCTGTCTGTCTGTCTCATCCTAGAAAGGCTGTCATTCCAATGTTGATGAAACTTGGCCAATTACACTTTGTCATGTATATTGGGGTTAGCATAAAGTTGATACACTATGTAGGTCAAAGGTTGATTAGGATAAACAGAGGTCAAAACATGAAATGCTACGTGGCTTTGACTCCCAGAGAATTTAATTGATACTTGCCAATGTTGGTCAGCAGTGTTGGTTGGTCGTGATTCATATATATATACACATATATATATATGTACAGGAATAAGGGTTCAAAGGTAATTCATGTATCATCAGAGGTCATTTAAACCACCATCAAACACTGGTCAACAATTGGTCATGTGCAAAGGTTGTTCCTGATTTTGAGGTCAAAAGGTCGTCAGAGCTAACTCGCTTAGTTTAAAGCCACGTATTAACTTCATCAGAATCAGTCACAAAAGTTATTCATGATTTTCAAAGGATATTGCACATCGTAGTTGAATGTCCCAAGGAACCTCGATGACATTCTGCACTGTTGATGCAGGTGAGGAGAATTAATCGTACGATTGAGCTTCATCACCATCGTTGCACATAGTTGATTTCATCAATTGCATTCGTCTTGTTCTCTCCAGGGCTGCAGCTCATCAATCGTATACCGGGCAGCGGAATGCTCGCTACGAAAACTGGACTCTTCAATACGTTACGGGCGTACGAGAAGATGAAAGAGAGATTCAGGAGGACGAAGAAACCAGAAAGGAGGAGCCTGCAGATGTCGGACTTTTTTCCGGAGTCGTACGTCTTGGACGTGAAAGCTGACAGGGAAGCGTTTTTTCAGACTTTTAAAGGTATCGTGTATATAACAGTTTATTAAATGTATTCCCATCTTGGTGGTTGTGAATTGTTTTTCTGTTTTGCTGAAAAAGACCTTGGGAACTTTCCACATTCTTTGATGATCATATAACGCAGTATGCTCTTTGAAACTGACTTGTTACTGAAGACGGTATAATCCCCCCATGTTTCTCTGCCAGTAGTTTACCATGGGGCACATTGCCTCCCTTTGTCTGGTACAGTTTGAGGAGGCGGTCGAAGCACCAGCTTCTACAGTTCAACTTACTCAAAATTAAAAAAAAATCGCTGTGAAATCGATACCCTACTCGCTATAAGAAGGTGATGGGTACAGTATTTTACTGTAATCTTTCCGTTCATCAGTATTGCTACAATAACAATCGTAGAAGTTCAGAATCTTCCGTAATCTGTGTGGAAATCATCCCAGTTAGTCTTACTACGTTGTCGTTTGTTTCAATGTCTATCCTTGCTCGAGAAGTACTATTAAATTAAAGAACTCAGACCAGTCGTTTTTCTTAAATATTGAATGTAGTCGTAACATCTGTTGGTGCACAGTTAGGCATCAAAGCATTGTTTTAAGTTTTAAGTTATTGTTCAGTTGTTACGTTAGGGCATGATAAGAAACAGTTGAGAAAAAGAGGATGTAAATTAGACTAACAACAGAACTGTCGATCCCGGAATCAAATCATCAAAAGGGGATTAAGGAGCCATTGGCAAGATTAAACGCTAGTCGATACCATTGTATCTTCTAATTAACAACTCCCTGGATGTAGTACCTTCAGTTGAAAGATCGCTGTATATTGGCTTAACCTTAAAATGCTAATATGTATGGTAATAGCATGCTAAATATTTGTATAAAATTTGTCCCAAATTTTGAAATTTATTGCAATGACTAATTTCTGTTAATGATTGTAATCTTTAGTGAACTATTAGGAGAGTTTAATCATTTTTTTTCCTTTTGATATTCTTGTGTATTCACTTAGGGTAAAATATTAAAAACAAATATTTACAGCTTGAGATTGTATCGTAAAATCTGTTTTTTTTTTATTTATTCCAGATATCCATCTTAAATAACTGTTTGCCCTAAGGTTGTAATACTTCATAAGAACAGTGCATGATGACATCATAACCTCTGATAGGCCGGTCAATTGAATTCAAAGTTGATTGTTTTATTAAAGCCTTTTTGGAATAACTCTGCTGCAATCTAATAGCTTTTGACCTAATACGTCTGTAATTTTGACAGTGACTTTGTTACATTTCCCTATTGAATTAAAGTGTAGTAACGGGAGTTGATAGATTTTTTTTACGTTAGGCTTGCATTCCAAGCCGCTTTCATTGATAAGTCTGCGATGTTCAAAAGTTAATCTCGAGAAATGTTATTAATGTGTAACGAAGACTTATAAAACATACATGACTTATACATGTGCATCATAAACTGTTTGCAGTGCATGCCAGTCTGCCTAATTCATGCTTTATCCAACTTAAAAAAACAACAACTTGGTACTGTAACTTCCAAGGCTGTTTTTCTGTTTTTTTTTAGAGGGAGAAATTTGGATTTGCAAACCAAACAACATGAACCAGGGTAAAGGGATCTACCTCGTGAGAGATCTCGACGAGCTCCAGAGAAAATATTCACATAGAGAGAACGGCGGTGTTGCAGCAAGGATTAAACATGGAACTAATCAGAGGCTTATACAGAGGTACGGATTTTCAGGAAAAAATACCTGTAAATGAGAGATTTGAGTTGTTGATATACAAGACAACGAACGAATCGTTTGTTGCCAGCACAAAGGGTCTGCTCGTATCTCAAAGTCATTAAAATCTGCTATTCCCCGCGGGCCTATGGCTCGTTTGGGTCTCCCAACGTGTGCCCTCGTGGGGCACAAAGGTTTTACAAACTGTTGAGCGACTTTTGGCTGCTGGCAGAAACCTCGCCCTGGGAACATGTTATATTGTCCTGTTGACTAGGAGGATGCGCAAGTTTTGAACTCACAGACGATTGCATGATATTGAACTCCTTGAAACACCGGCTGTCAATATTTGAGTCTGAAAGTTACTTAAACAAAGTCCTGTTGACACTCCATAACAATATGCCCTGTACCTACTACTTTCATTGACTGCTGAGTTATCCTGGCAACCCTGACAGTGATTGGCAGCCAGAGGTCAGGGAGGGGGGGTGGGTGGGGGAGATATGAGGTGCAGAAAGATTAAGTTGCTTATATAGGTTGTTAAAATTCCATGGACTCTTCCTTCATAGGGTTTCTGGATAGAACTGCCCTATATACCCAAGAATAATTCTTGTTGGGGTTGCATCCATCATGTATGCCTAAAGCAGAGGTGCATTTCCTAACAGTGAACTGTAACCTGTTCCTTGGGAAGGAAGGAACTCACTCATCTCTACCATGTTGCTTCATGGCCCAACTGGTAGGGCGACCGCAAGCGGGAGGCCCGGAGTTCGAATCCTGGTGGAGTCGGATTGCTTTTCACGGTTTCCAGATTTTACAATCATTCCAAAAAGAGATGGGAGTCTGGAGTCACAGTTTGATTGTCCCGCTTCTTAGCCCAAAGGATGCCGATTCGATACCCAGGCATGACTTGTTCAGCACAGATGCTTTGCAGTGGTGATCCTTGGTGTTTAGTGATTCGGTTAGATTTCGTTAGATTGGTGTCACAATAACCTCGCTCGGATGGGTTGGTTGGATGGATACACATGGATGCCCCGTAACTTCATAACTAAGATCCATCCAAATCCTTTAATGGTCCATCCCAATTATACTCCCCATCCCTAGGAGTGTCAAATTAACTGTTTGGTGCGTCAGTGATGCAGGGGTGTGTAATGGTTCGCTAAAATAGGACAAAACATTTGACCATCGACACAGGGTCCGTCTGCAGGTTAATTATTCGGATTTTGTTCCATAATTAACTTCTGGTAAAACTTCCATTAATTCACTGGGGTAATTCAATAATTCATGTTTAGTTTTGGCAACAGTTTTTATAAAGAATGACTCGGCACACCCCTTTAATATAATAGAACAGTCTTACCAGAAAGTATATGGGACAAGGTGCAATTATCCTTCTAATCGCAAATAATCTTCCATCGTCTTCTTTTACTCTCCACGTATAACTCTCTACGTACACCAGGTACCTGCCAAGCCCGCTTCTCTTAAACGGCAAGAAGTTTGACGTTAGGACCTACATGCTGATAGCCTGTACCAGTCCCTTCGTGGTCTTCTACCATTCGGGGTACTGCCGCCTCTCGTGTGAAGGTTACGACCCCGAGAGCAAGGACCTGGCTAGACATCTTACAAACCAGGTAAGAGATATATGTATTGCTGCTGAATGGGTAAACGCCGTAGTAAAATTTCCTCCGGGCAGAGCAAAATAAAACTGTCCATCAATTACCACCAACTAACATAAAGGGGAGGGAAAGGTTGGAACTGTTAGTAGCTTGTAGTCAGTTAGAGGGTATTTTGTCAGTTTAGATTAGGTCAACTTTCCAACTTAGAATCCATTGCCAAAAGCTTTATCGTTCAGTTGTTTGCAAAGTATTAAAATAATTTAAAATAAAATAACTCTTTCATTTGAGAGCTGGTAGCTTTTCATTCTTGCAATCTCTGCTAAACTAATCCATAAAATAAACAGAGCTCTACCCCTAAATCACTGGTAAAATAACATCCTGACTACTCTCAGAGTCCACGCTCTTCACCTCATCAGCAGCTGTCTTGACAATAACAAGGCTACAGATGCTGACAAGATGTGGCTCTTGTTTGCTTTATCCATTGACCGAGGCCTTCAAAAGGTTTCTTTAACTTGTTTGCTGAAATTGGTTCCTCTGGTTTATGTAGAGACTATGATTCAAAGGAAATGTTCCAGAAATGAGGGGTTATAAAGTAGATGAAACATTGCCACAAGTTAAAATTACATAATCCTAAATGGACTAAACCTCTCTGTTTCATCTTTTGCTTTTGTTGGTTACTATGGAGTTGGTAAATAGAAACATTGGAAGTTGTGTGATGAAAGAAAAAAGAATGATTTCCTCAATTAATTGGACTTGGTTATTTATTTTATTTATAGTATCAACAGAAGAAAGTTCCGCAGTACCAGGATATGAAAAACGAGACAGTTTGGAGCATGGAACGATTTAATGACTACATCAACGCAGAAATGGCTGAGCAGCATGGCCTATCACCCGATTGGGTTTTTGGTCACTTCACGGTAAAGATAAACCTCGAAGAGTTTTGTTCCTTATTTCTCTGGAGGTTTTGTTGTAAGCTCTCTCTGAGTGTAAATAACAAAATATCTGTAAAATACAAAACATTTGCAAAGTAATGACTAATTTCCCCAGCTGTAATTAAAATGTCTGATATGCCTCTTTTGTTTCAATTAAACCTAATCTATTCCTCAAATCACAGTATGTAGGATTTTTCACCATCTACAAGATTGCTAACTTCAAAACTGTCGCTATAGAATGCTGCAATGTTTTTCAAGGTATTTTATAATTCATGTTCTTAGTTACCACCACCAGGCTGGAACAATTTAGGTTTTGTTGACCCAGTGACACTTTCTCCTCAAAATATAACAGGGTGACATCATAAAATTAAGATATCAATATCTTCTTTAAAATAAAAAGGGCTAAAGCAAATTCAAAATTTTGTTCAACTATACGACCTTCTTACGATATCGACAGTCGTCCTGTTCACTCTCATGCCACGACGCCTTCTCTTGAACCTTTCTCATCCAGACCCCCAGTCCTTAACAATAAAAATGGGGTCTGAAACATAAAAACTGGGGTCATTAAAACCTACCCCAGTTATAAATATCCCTTGATTAATGACCATCCTGCTGCTAGATCGCTGTGTATAGTGACGTCTTGGATAAACAAAGAATGCTCACAGGCTGCAGGCAGTATTCTTCCGTTTGTGACTTTCAGAGAACTTTTAACCTATTTACAGTTCCAGAGCTATGTCAAGCAGGCTGTTGTGGTTTGCTTGTTACTTTAAATTGGTCATAAAACTGTCTCTAGAAGGTTAATGGCTTTACCAAAAGCTAGAGGGGCAAGTCGCATCATGCTTAATTTCACTTAATTTTTATACCATTCATAGCTAGGAGCCTAGAAATATCCAGCGATGATATGATACCTGCTTGTATTCAATATGAACTCTTGCTGGCCCTAAAATGTTATTTAGAGGTTTTGTAAACATTAGAATATATCTCAGATGTCACCGACCTCCCATAGCAGTTCATATGACTATTAAATGTCAGCTACGATGCCAACTTTTTTCTAATGAACTTTTCACATTGTCTCTGGGATACAGGAAGGAGTGGGTGGAATAAATTATTTTAGAATAATATTTAAAATCTTCATATCAGCATCGTCGTTCTCGGGTTCAAGGGATCATCGATCGGCTGACATCTATGTTACTCCGTGAACTTTGTATGACATCTATGTTACTGGGATACTACTATAGCGCTCCGTGAACTTTCAATGACATCTATGTTACTGGGACACTACTATAACCCTCCGTGAACTTTGTATGACATCTATATATGTTACTGGGATACTACTTTAACGCTCCGTGAACTTTGTATGACATCTATGTTACTGGGATACTACTATAACGCTCCGTGAACTTTGTATGACATCTTACGTTACTGCAGGATACTACTATAACTAGATTGCTAGATAAAACATACAATAATGTTCATGTCTGGCTGTGATGAATCCGACGAACATGGCAATTCCTAGCACTTGAACGTTGCAGTTTAGAACTTTAAGACTTTCTGCAAAGTTTTAAATAAAACCTCCACTCCATATACTTTTTTTTAACAATCAATGTTGAACAGTTAGAGATTCCGACCCCTTGAAACAAAGACACCCTTGTTTGGCCTCTGTTTTGAAATTGAAAGGCTTGCAAGTATTGCTTTTTGGTGATCTGGTTTATAGTTTATGGGTGCACAATACTACAGTACTAATATGAAGAGTTTTGCCTCACTATTGAATTAATTTAAATTCCATGTAGATAAAATTTACTAATAAAAATGTCTTTTGAAGCAGGAAAATCGGTTCAGATTTCATGATGTTATTTGTAAAGCTGACTAAAAATGTTGGATAATTACCAGCTGGAAATTTTGAACAATTGATGAATGTTTGTTTGTTTTGTTATATTTTTTATTCTTTTATACTAAAAACATGACGAATCGGTAATAAATATCTCAAATATTGCTTATTATGGATCAAAAATACTGAAAAACTTACCTAAATGTTATTTTGAAAAATATTAGATTGCAGTTCTTCCGAAGCCCCAAAATAGTCTCCTGGAAAAGCAAGGTCAACTGGTCGTCTTCCATTTTGTGACGTCAAAAGGGAGCAAATGTGACTTGGTTCCATTATTTTTGCCCTTTAAAAACGTGACTAATTTACCAGTATTTAAAACCAAAAAATGTTTAGACTGAAATCTGGCAGTCACATAGACACATTCCTGATGTGCATAATCTAATCCACTTGCTGCAAAGCCTCATTTTTGTCATTTTCTTCTCTTACAGAAAAGGATGCACCAGGTAATGACCCACTGCTTCCACGCTGTTAAGAACAGACTGAACACCAGCCTGGGATTATTCGACCTCCTCGGGTTTGATTTCATCATCGACACCGACATGAAGGTGAACAAATTGTTTCTGCGAGTTTAGTTTTCTTGTGCTTACGGAGGGTTATAATTGGCTCTCCATACAGTTCAGACCAGAAAGTCGGCAATAATTTGATTGGCTGGCCTGGAGGAGCGACTATAGGCCTAATTTTCCCTAGCTCCCACCGATTCCCTTTACCGCACACTGAGGTTTTAATTTGAGCGCGTTGCTTTTAGAATTTGACAGGAGACGCGAACCTAAAGAGATCTCTCGACCTTGCTTGCGAGCGTTAGTTACGATTGCAGAAACTTCCTCCTACCAATCGGTTCTTCCTCAGATGCAGAAGTTCCTTAAGGTTGTCATCTGCCTTAAAAAAAAAGTTTTGTTAGGAGATGTAAACCTCGGTTTAATTACATAGCATAAACAATAATGCAAAAAGGAGTTTTTTTGTTGGCGATGGATGTACTTAATAGTTGCGTAGATGTTAAATTACTTAGGAAGATATCCAAAACTTGCATGAGTATCTGACATCTTTCTAAATATTTCCCATTGATTCTCTATGATTTACCACTCACTCTATGTGTAGCTATGGTTACATTAGGTGTGCGGTTGCACTTTCGATAATTGGTTTAATTAACACTCTTCTCCACATTGAAATGTGATGATGTTAGGAATCCTCTACTTTAGATTAATGGGCCGGGTTATACATTTATCACTCTGTTTGTCCCTCTAACGTAATTAACTATTTTGTTTTGCAGATTTGGCTATTAGAAGTGAACGTGAACCCGGCTCTCCACACCAACTGTGACGTGCTTAAAGAGTTGCTACCGCCCATGATTGCAGAAACATTGGGTACGGTATCATTATTAGTTTTTCTCAAAATGTCTGAAGAAAAGTCCTAACTTTAATTAAAGCTGCTTATAATAGGTAGGCTCTTAATTGGTAATCCAGGGAGGGCAGGGCATTCTTCAAGTTGGGGGATGGCCTAGAAGCAGGGATGGCCATAAATTGGGGGAAGGCTGTGCAGTGGGGGGGGGGGGGACGGCCGTGAAGTGGGAGGAAGGATGTGAAGTGGGATGGCCATAATGTGGGGGTGGTCGTGAAGTGGGCGATGGCTATAAAGTGTGGGGGATGGCCATGAAGTGGGAAATGCCATGCAGTGGGAAATGCCATGCAGTGGGGGGACAGCCATAAAGTGGAGGTGGCCATGAAGTGGGTGATGGCCATGAAGTGAGGGAAGGACAAGAAGTGGGGGATGGCAACGAAGTGGGGAAAGGCCGCGATGTGGGGTGGTATACATTAGAGATAATAATAATAATTGGTGATGATGATGGAGATGGTGGTGAAAGCGGTGACGACCATATTTTAAAGAGAGAGTTAAGGAGGAGGGGGATGTGCTTGTGGGGGAGTAAGATAGAGGTGACTCGATTGAGCATAATAATAATATGAAGACGTTTGGGTACTATATGGAGCATATAGATCTTCTCTTCTTAGTGGGATGGGTGCGGGAGATCTGGTATATTGACAAATAACGGGTATGATAGCACAGACAAGGCTACTTAAAATATTAAGTGAGATCAGTTGAATGCACTGAAGAGGCTTTGTTCAGAAAGCATTAGATCATTTTCTTGGAAGGCTGTGCAAGGGGGTGGGGGGGTATGGTCAAGAACACCCTGTCATGAATATTCATTATGGATTACTTTTGTACATAGGCATCGGAACCTCTATGCAGTTCTGCATGATACATTTTTGCATCCAAATATAGGTCACAAAGTGCATACCTTTAGAGGTAGGCTCTATCATGCCTCTGCCCCTTGACCCCACCAGGGGTAGCCCTAAGGCATCACCTAGACTCCACCAGGGGGTAGCCCTAGACTTCCATTACATGACTTGCATTGCTACCTTGTGCCACTTGGTGTCTTCATACCAATCCCCACCATGTAAAAGTTTTCGTTACACCGTTCTCCTTTGGTCATTGCATCATCATACTTGCTTGCGTGTACCTTTTCTCTAACCAGTCTGAACCCCACCGGGGGCCGATAGTGAGGAGGTGCAACGGATTGGTCCAACAAAAAATTTGTACTTTTACATTCAACTTTGAACCCCTTGGCAAAACGTTGAGCTACGCCGACTGGTTCTGTTTCTGTAAAGCAAAAGTCAATAATCAATAAACAGTCAAACGGATAAAACTGTGACTTTATGATGCAACGAGGCTTTGATTAACTTGTTTTTTTTATTGAATGAATGTTATGTTATTCTACAGACTAATTATATCGAAGAAATACTTTAACGCTGCCAACCAAATGTCTGCATCGTCAATTTTACCTTCGATAAAGTAAGATCGACATCAAAAAAATAGAATGTCCTATTTCCATTTGCTCCACAGATATAACTCTGGAGATATTCGAGAAGTGTCGCAAAAAGGAGAAGGTACTGCCGGTAAATTCCGTGGAGAACTTCCACCTCCTGTACAGCGCCACCGGTAGCGAGAGTGGTGGCGGTAGAGGATCAAGAGCCACGCTGTCAAAGTCCATCTCCCCCGCTCGGACGGCCGGTAAGACCGCCCGTACCACGAGGGCCAGAGGAGCAAAGCCTACGCCGCCGCCTAACGACGGTGGTGCATCGGTCAAGGGTGCGGGGAAGGTTAAAGTTCGCACACCAAAAGCAACGCCGACGGTTGAAGTCGAAATATCCGTTGGTAGAGTCGAAGGAGAGGACTCGGGTGAAAGAAGTAATTAGGGACTGATCGTTGAAAGAACGTCATCGGTTCAGAGAAGGTTTAATATAAGAGGTTGGAGACGGTGATCGAAGGTTACATTTACAGCCATTTTGTGACTCTTCTCCCGAGATGTGTGCACTAATCGAAGTGCAGATAAATCGAGCTCATAATTCTCTATTCTTTGTGTAAACACACTTCCGTCTGGATTACGTGCAAAATCAAGCAAGCCAGGTTTTCTTTTAGCCAGAGCGCCGGAACTAGATTCAACATGTTCTGTCAGATATGACCTGTGACATATCACCGCGTCAGACTCGTTCGGTGACATGCTGCATAGTTCGCAGACTGCGACGTGGCTTTATTTGAATCACAAATACAGATAATGGTATTCCACCTTTTTAGCTAATGGGTATTGTCACCACCTGAGGATACAAAGAAACACACGTCGATTTCTATGGAACTGCTCGGGTTTTGACACGAAAGATATTCATGCAATCTAGATTAGGAAATTGGAGTGAGGGCATATGTTGGTTTTTGCAGCGGCAGCAGCAGGATTGCCAACAAATTCTATTTTTGTACAATGTAATGATTATTTTGAGAGAATGTATATATAGATATTGTTGCAGAGAACTTTGCCATTCCCATATATGGAAGTTTCTTTTGGTGAATTATGTATAGTTTCTTTCATGTTTTATTAATCTCTCAACATCAGACCATCATTATACATCACAGTTTTATAATTATTTACATTTTATACAATTATTTACGGAGTAATATGTAGGAAGTAAAATGAAGATAAGCATTCTGTTATTCAAGACAATACATCTGTCTCTGCAACTGAAAATAGCTCTGTCATGCAGAAGATTAGCTACAAAGTGATTTCTCCGTCATATCACAAATTCCCTCAGCCACGTCATTGTATAGCCGTGTGACCACATATCATAACCTGCAAAACTTCAATCCCTTATATCTTGCTTTAAATCTTACCAACGATTATTTCAGCCAAAAATATCTGAGTGGTGCGTTGCTTAATTTCTCTCATTTGTGCTAATTTGCAACGGCGATGGAGTCCTCTGTTTGTCTCATCGAAAGAAGGATACTGCTGCCAGTCTGCTGGTCCGATGCCGAGGGAACTTGGACAAACGCTCATGTGTATGGGAGGATTTAATCAATTGACCTTTGACCTAAATTGTGCATCAAACTTGGTCAAATGCTCATGTGTATTGGAGGATTTAATCAATTGACCTATGACCTAAATTGTGCATCAAACTTAGTCAAACGCTCATGTGTATTGGAGGATTTAATCAATTTGATACACAATTTAGGTCAAAGGTCAATTTGGGCCAACAGCTTAAAGAGTGACATGCTTCAACATTTTGTTTATTCCGGGGAATTAGCTCTTTTGTCCAAAGACCCACATAAACACACATTCTTGCGGGCTATTAAAATTTGGCAGAAGAGTTAGGGGAATATTATTTCCCTCAATAATCAATAAAATTTCTCTTCACCTGGACAGTTTTATTACCCTAATAATAGAATCTCCAGTGCCACCCACAGTCACTTAACATTTACTTATTGGCATAATGAAGTTATTCATAGTCAAAGAGTTATAATTTCTAGGTCAAGTCTTCAGGGTAAAATAATTTAAAAAAGGTCAACAATTGATCAGTCATCAGGTACAAAGTTTATAAGTTCAAATGTCATCATTGGTAAATCATGTAAATTGCATAAAGTCACATCAAAGTCAGAATCATGTGCCACCATTACAATTTTGAGGTCAAAGGGGATAGCACAGTTATACAGAAAGTCAAAAGGAATCTCAATTGCTGTTCTGCATTTCTTGTTCTTGTTCTTGTTAATATACAGTGAACCAGTGGCGCAAATCTATATTTTGGTTTGAGGGTGGGGCAAAAGTTGTGAAATAAATCCCTTTGCTGAAATGGGTCCTGGGGGAGGGGTCTAAGGCGAGGGGTACGTGCGACTTTTTATAATTAAGGATGCTTAGGATGCAAAATGGTACTACCTTTGGCAGCTTCTATAGTCAATTTATGGTTATGAAATTTAAATTTTCTTTATTACGTTTAGTGAAAATGATGTAAAATACATTGTTTGTAAATCAAGGTTAAAATGATTATCATTTATGATTAATGATTATAACACTTATATAACAACCTATATTGGCCTGATTCTTTACCTATAATTGTACTTTCTCGATTCCTTTCGCAAAAAGGTGAACATCTACAAATGTCTTGCAAAATAGGCTAGGTGTTTGTATATTAACACGAATCCACACAAGTAATTAAGGTGAAGTAGCCTGCCTATGCTATGACCGGCGTGTCTGTCAATGACAATCGATTGTGACTGAGCCGGGGAGACACGTAGACAAACGATGCTGTCTGCTGCCTAGACATTCTATTGGATGCCGTTGTGAGACAAAATGCAAAGTTTGGGAAACTGTAGGTCTAATTAATGGCTTGGATGATTTT
>JAODAG010119164.1:0-15285 GCA_027574785.1 Orphnurgus asper
TACTTTGATTACCTCCTCCTAGAGTGTGAATTACTGAACAATGAAATAGTGGCTATCAACTGCAAAAACACCAATTCCACCAGGAGTTAGACTTTTACATTGAAATGAGGTGTGAATTCATCATATCACTGAACAGAAGTATCAAACATGTGTCTGGAGATTCAACACAACTTCCGAGACCATACGTTATATTGTTAATAAAAACAAATTATTGATATTCACTCTCATTTTCTGTGCAAGCTCTCTCTTATTAAGTGTAGTTGTTCAGATATATATACTAAATAATAGATTTAATAGAAATTTCATGAAGTTCTCGCGAGATCTCGCGAGAAATACAAAATTTCTCGCGAGAAATTTTTATAAGGGTAGATACTGCAGCTCACATGTTAGGTTTGTGGCCATTTGGTAATATCTGGTGACATACTGCAGCTCACATATATTAGGTTTGTGGCCATTTGGTGATATCTGGTGACATATATACTGCAGCCATACTGACTGCAGTGAATGCTTTGTTAAAGCCTGGTGTTCAACCACAGTCAACATATGCCTAACTATAAACCGAACCTGCAACTAAACCAAACCAAACTCTGAAATGACCCAGCATTGATATATATTGATAAATGACAAATTGGCTCGGACTATAGCAAAACTACAATGGAAAAAAAAAAATCAGAATGTAATCGTTACTAATCCATATCTGCAAGGCTCTTGAACAGTCTCTAAAGCTTTCGTAGTCTGAGGATAAAAATACTTCTAAAGAATGGGGAATAATGTTCTTGCAAGGTTATACTGCCCTTCAAGCATGAATTTAATTGAAGAAGTAGATATCAATGAAACATATTTTACAGCTGATATATTTCACACGTCCAAACCATGATGGGAGGGACTGTATGATATGAAGGGTAAATTCTACAGTGTATATATATGCCGTAAATAGTCCTGTAATTGCAACAAAGTGTGTGTGTGTGTCTCTTCATCGTAACCGGCATAATAAATCAAACCCTTTGGTATCATTTCATCGTAGGATGCGGGAGCGGCAAGTATCTGAATATCAACAGTGACATCCACATGGTTGGCTCCGACTGCTGCATTAATCTAGCCGATATATCCCGCGCCAGGGGTCATGAGGTCATGGTCTGTGATAACCTGAATCTGCCGTACAGAGACAACTGCTTCGACGCTGTCATATCGATCGCAGTCATCCATCACTTTGCGACTGCAGAGAGGAGGATTCAGGCCCTTCAAGAGCTTGCAAGAGTATGCCGTCCTGGTGGTCTTCTCATGATATATGTTTGGGCCATGGAACAGAAAAACAGAAAGGTATAATTATGCTCACTGGGAAATAAGCCTCTCTTTGTGCTCTTTTTCTTTTCTTTTTGTCCCTTTTCAACTGTTTGACGTTTGCTTAATCAGTCTTAACTTGAGGCCGCTTTCACTCCTCCCCCAAGTCCAGACTCGACCAAATTCGTCAACCATGCACCGACTGTTCAATTCCTCTTGCCCCGTACTGCATATGGCAGTAAAATTGGGTACTTGTGGATGGGCCTTGGTGTAATTGGGATCTCGTATCTCTGGTAAAAGCTACGAATTGAGCCCTGACCGTCCAACCATCAGACCTATTTCAGCTTGCTAGCTTATGTGGTTATCATTCAGAAACATGATATCACCAAAAAGTATTCTTTTAAATTCCACCAAAGTATGAAATTGCAGCTGTGAGTGTACTCAGAGCCAGCTGCAGAGGGAAATATCACCACGTCATTTTGCACGCCAACGGCAGAGGGAGCAGATGCACCACCCCTAGGGGGAAAACCTTCCCCCTCAGTTGGTGGAACGATCAATGGCTATCACCGGACACCATGTAGGCATCAAAGCCATTGAGCGTAACCCGGCCCCTTCCCCCGGATCCTGCAAAGCAACTTATCATGATTCAATGCAACTAACAAGGACGCTCCATCAACATCCTGCAAAACTAAAGAATGGCGGCACTATTAAAATAACTAAAATACATAGATTTCGGGAGCAAATACATAGATTTCGGGAGCATTGTGTTGGGGAAAGAAGTACAAACTTTGGGTTGGGCAGTGTTTTTGGAGCAAAAGGAGTGAAATTTGTATAAATATGTTGTGTTTCTTTTTGTGAATTGTAGCTAGCTAGCACTCACACCTGTGCATTTGAGCTTACATGTAAACATGTATAGTATAATATTTTGGATGATATAGCATAGGTAGGGTGTCCATTATTTTGTTGTTAGCCCCTAACTAATTTCATTACTTTTTTTCAAAATTTGATGAATTTCACCTAATTAGCCGAGTTCAAACCCAATTAATGATAAATTGCTCCCCCAACAAAAGTTTTATATCAAAATGAAAGCAACATGTGTTAGCTACAAGATGAGATCAACATTAAATGTATAAATGAGATTATGTATATTTCTGAAATTTGCGACCGTATTGTAGGGTTAGTTATATTTAAAATGATTGAATGAAAGAATAAAGAGGAAGGGAAGAAGAGAGAAGATGACTTTATTGTAATTCACTCTTTTGTGAAAACCACAACAGTATTTATTGCATGTTTCACTGTGCCAAATGCATGCAACTATCTCTTACCATAATTATGCTTATACTTGGTGTAGAGACCATAACTCAGAAAATCTTTACCTTTGACCTTAAAGGCCTGACCCACATACATGTATATTTAGGTCAATTTGTTGTGATACTGCCTCATCTTTTTTAAGCAGCTACCAAATCCCCCCCCCCCCCTCAGCATAGCAAGTCTCCTCATCACACTAAGTTTTTTTTTTCAAAAGCTATCGGATGGTATATTTACATACATTTTTTGTTTGTTTGTTAAGGAAAGCCATCTTTTCATTAGGGTTTGCCTCCTAAGATTGAATTTATGTCGAGTATCTGTGCTGTTTTATTATGAAACTTCCCTTATGGCCTCTGGGACAAAATGTTTGCAGCATTTTTCTCCCTTGTCATTATTCATCCAAGTAATCCTAGATTAAAACACTCCAGCTATCAAAACCTGTCTCCAAGCATGAGTAACAGTTTACGTGGATAACGATTGTAAACCAAGTTTTTGACAATATCCATCTTCTCTGGTATCGCAGAATTCATTTGGCTAAGAGCTGTTTATCACACCAGTAGCTGCGATCAAATCTTTTTTGAAATAAGGAGGGAAGGAGGGAATTGCTTCAACAGTCTTCTGCTTGTGATGTACATTTGAGTGTAATAAAAAAACATATACTCTAACATTGGAGAAATTTTCTCCAGTGGTAATTCCCACTGGCAGATTGAGGAATAGTTTAGTAAGTAAAGGGTAAGGAAGTGTGTGAAGGGACCCCGAAGTTCCAAGGACCCGAACCACAAGAACCCAGCAGACCCCAACGTATCAGAGTAAAAAGTGCCTATTTCAAGAGCATTTACACTTTTAGACATTAGGACCAGGCCTGGAACTGCTCCCTACTAGGACCGAATCAGGCAGACTAATGTAGTCCACTAGTCCACAACTCTCTGTGAGGACAAATTCTTTGTAACATCTAACCTACATCGCACCTTCTGAAGCTTGAAACAGCTAGTGGCCTCTAGTGAATAAACCAACCAAACATCCATTTGTCACTTGCAGGAAGATCTGATGGGAATTTGCTTAACTGCTGATAAGTATAAACAAGCTTTGAGTATTTTTGATCCAAAATATGAATATTGGAAACATCTAGTACTCTTTGTTTTTAGTTTTTAACACGTCCAAATTATAAATAAAATAAACAAAAAATGTAAATCGTTTGGCATTCCTACTGAAAATTGCTCCCTTTTTCTTTTTTTAATTGTTCACTATGTTAATTTCAGATGAAATATATAACCTGATTTCTCCTGCTTAAAAGAATGTTTTGCGAGTAATTTATCTAACCGATCTTACTTTGGTTAATCAATGTCGACTATTAAACCTGCGTCGTGTTCATCTCTGTGATTAAATTTTAAAACCGAGAACAATCAAATGGTCTGAAACTATAATGATGAAACCAATTAGTTTCATTTGTAATCTTGCATTTCAATGTCAAAGTGTAATATCAAATATATTATTTGCTCGGAAATTCAATCAGATATACACATTTTTAACTCAATTGGCTAACATCATTGTGCTTATATGTCTGCCTCATCGTAGCAAGCTACTGCTCGCAGACTGTTAAGGTCAAATGTCATGCTCATCAGAGATAAAATTGTGAACATTGCTTAAACCATCCGGAAACTTTGATCAATTATAACGCTGGTCTGAATCGTCCATTAACGAAAAGGTAATCATGATTTTGAGGTCAAAGGTCATAATTCAGATCGTGAAAATTGCTTAAACCATCCTTCAAAACTTGATCAATTGTTGGTCAGAATCTTCAGGACTGGTGACAAAAGTTATCATGAATTTTTAAGGTCAAATGTCGTTAAAGATCAGAAGTGACGAAATCATAAAAATTGCTACAACCACAAATCAAATTTGGTCGGAGTTCAAATCATTGGATACAAATGTTATTCAGTAGGTTTTTACATTTAAGCTGAATTGTGAATCACATTGCAATGCTGCATTTCTGGTTATCTTTGCATGGTATATTGCAGTGAAGTGGAAGTTATGGGGAAACTAATCATATGCTAACAATTGACCAAAGTTGGTTACAGTCATGTCAGATGCAGAGCGCAATTGTTCTTACATGAAGTTTTGGTCGAAGGTCATTTGAGGTCACTGAAGGTCAGACTCCAAAGTTAATTAAATGAAATTAATGCTTTGGCATGACAATAATATTTCTTCTCTGGCTTGTGTTATCAAATGTTACTGAGCCTGTCAATGCATGTAAATAAAGGGCTTTAACAAAACATGCCCAAGTAATCTGCATTTCTGGTCATGATTGGGAATGCAGTGAAGTGGAATTAGTTGTAGAAGAATGAATTAATTATCTGCAGCATCGTTGATAGTTTTGTAAATGTTTGGTTTGTTTTGTTATGACGAGCAATGACTTTAAAACAGCTTTGATGAAAATGACCGGTTCTCCCTACTCGTCGTCACCAGTTTAAATGACATTTCAGATCTGTCACAAACTACTACATCGGGTTATCTAACTGTTATGATCGGTTTGAATTGGAGATGTAGATAAAGAACAAAACTACAAGTAGGCTAGCCCTGAACTTTCCTTGACTTTGATGCAATATGCTTGTTAGAAAAAATATTGTTTGGGTAAACCTGCATTTCTGCATGGTTCTTTGAAGGGCATATAATAATCTTGCTGCAATCGATGATGAATTTGTATTTACTGTACGTAACACTACATAGCACTGGCGTTTGGCTGTTGAACTCAAAGTATCGAGATGATTTGTTTTTTGTTGTATTTCTCTCTATTGACCTTTGACATTGTTTGTGTGCTATCATTGAAATCTCAGGTAGTAGATGAGTGTATAATTGTCAACTGGCTAGTACTTATATATTTTCTCCTTTTCTTTTTTTCCTTGAAAGTTTGATGCTCAAGATGTCCTTGTTCCCTGGCATTTGCCTCAGAAGCATTCCAAACACAGAGTGGCAAGAAGTAAGTTGTATTGTTGAATATGTCGATGCTTTACAACAATAGTATGATGCTTCAGGCGGTAACAGTACCAGTTTGCACCCACGAACCTACCAGTTTTCCCCACGTACTACCTACCAGTTCACCCCCACGTACTACCTACCAGTTCACCCCCACGTACTACCTACCAGTTCACCCCCACGTACTATACCTAACAGCTTTCCCCCCCACGTACTATACCTAACAGCTTTCCCCCCCCCACGTACGTACCAGTTTTTCCCCCACGTACTACATACCAGTTCATCCCCACGTACCTCCTACCAGTTTTCCTCCACGTACCTCCTACCAGTTCGCCCCCAAAAATGTTCTCATGAGAAAAAAAATAAGATGTGAGCAAAGATTAACTTTAAAGGTGTAATCCTGTCCTCAAATTGGCTGCCTCTGGCAAGTGATAAGGTTAGTAACAATAGAAAGTATATGTAGCTAGACTCTGTGAAGTCTGGTCATTATAAACTGCTGAGTTGGTCATTACAGCCATTTTTCGTCGATTACCATGTCCAAGAACATGCATATGTTAACAAACTTAGGTCATTACATATTAAAATGTTTTAACTATGTAACATATGTTCATGTGTCATAATTTGTAACTCATACTTAGAGAACGAGTAACATATACAAACAAAACTAGCACACATACACAAATATACAAATATAAATAAGTAATAAATGAGCGTGCGACTTGTTTCAGAATAACAATTTTACCTAAAAACGGCAGTCAAAACATTAACATGACCTAACATGAGCCTGCCTGAATTTTTAGTAGCTACTTTTAAGTTGGCAGGTACCTGGGGAAAACTGGCAATGGGGCAAAACGACTGGTAACCCTTCAGGCAATTTAGTGCCCTGCATGGTTAATCTGTCCTATTCACCCACAGATTCCTCTATTTCTGTTGGTAATAAAAGTGTTGAAGGATAGTTGATCTCCCTGATCTTCCATCAGCAAGCTTAGTGCGGTCTGTCGGAAACTGCGATCACCAATCATTGTCGTACGAGACGGTGCATGGGACGCGAGGCTGGAAGAGGTAGTGCGAGCATATAGAGGTCTAGCTGTCCTTTGGCGTACCCGGCAAAGTCTGCATGCTCGGACTCCGGTTGGAGAAACCGCGTAATTGACGCACACTTTTGACCGGAATCCAGTGAATATTCCTTTAAGCGTAGGGGGAGGGGGGGTAACGGTCGTATATATCTGTTCGATCTTGTGACAATTCGAGTGGCCATGTTCTGGATCTATTGTAGTCTGCAAAACTGATTAAACAACAATACCTGATACGTGGAATGTATGAAATTATCACCAATTCTTAAAGAGAAATTGTCTAATACATGCCGCAAAGTCCTCTCCTAAACCTTTCTCATCCACACGTCCGTAACGATAAAAATGGTGTCCGAAACATAGAAACTGGGGTAACTTGTAATTTCATCCTTTAACTTTCACACTTAATGACTGTATGGTACTTGTCCTCACCCTTCTGCTCCTAGTCCTGCTTGTGTGGTATTACCCTAAAAGTTGTTCCATTCTATCTGTCTTTCAACAGGCAAGTACAATGGTGACCGTCTTTCACAGAGGTCTAGTTCCTTCACCTCGGGGTGCCAAGACCAAGAATCCAAGAGCCAATCAGTATTTTCTGCCGGGGGGGTCTCATCGAGTGATACCAGTCCCGTAGAGTCCCCCCAACATATACCAAGGCCCCTTCCAAAGATCGGTAACCACGACTCTCAGTCCACAGTCCCTGCCAGACGTCTTTCACCCGTTTCCTGCCAACCGTATTCCAAGTCTCTGCAAGAGCCTTCTGTGCGTGAGTCTTCGTCATCTCAGAGTCTGTCCTCCCTGACGCAAGACACTGAACCAGATTCACTTAAAGATAGCATCGTCGCTTCCGTCCGTAGTCAGACCTGTCAGGAGGTCCAGGGAGGTAACGGCGGGGGGCGTAGCATCCTCCCGCAAGAAAAGGAGTCCGCATTCGACGATTCCTACATAGACATCAGCCTCGATGAGACCGGTCAGGTGGTGGGAGAAAGACTTTTGAACGGGCTCCAATGCGGAAATGATTTCCTGCCAAAGGACAGTATAGTAACGGAAAGTCTGCGTGTACTTCTCAAAGAGGGCGACGATGAAAAAGAGGAACTCAGAGGGTCCCTTCAAAACTTGAGAAGATTCGAAATGAATCCTTTACTGACAGTGATGAGGTCGTTAGCATACCTCGAGAAAAGTCTTTCATTGCCAGAGGCGGAGACTGAGGAGGAGGAGAAGTCGTCCCAACTGAAGAGTCGGAGTGAAAACCACGTTTCCAATGGCCATTACAGAGATCTGCGAATAATACAGCTCACTTCCAAAGGGGGAAGTGTAGGCATCAACTCGGTCAATGCCAAAGGGGAGGCATCCTTTAAACGAACTAGGGGTTACGGGAGGTCGGCATCGGTCACCCATCAGCAGAACAGCCGCGACTCCTCCATGGAATCCCTCTCGTCTTCCGACGACAGCATCACGGCAATACCCTTGGACACCCGGGCGGAGGATGCGACAAATTTGAGGCGGATTCAACTGGAGAGGCGGTATCGTCGAGGTCAAGGGATGAATACCAGAATCAGCAAATCTGTGCCGGGATCCCCGCAAGTCGCAACCAATGGGCATTCGTGCTTCTTCGGTCCGGGCCGGGCCGGCGTCGAGGAAGGGATGGCCGATTTCTCCAAATACCTGCGGTATTACCACGTGTTCCATGAAGGCGAGCTCGTCGACCTCATCGAGCAGCAGGTCCCGATGCTTCACGTGGTGAAGGACTACTTCGATCACGCCAACTGGTGTGTCGTGGCGGAGAAGGTTCAGTGCTGGTCAATCTGACCACCCGGTAGCTAGCCGGCCGTTTCCACATCGGTCGTACCATATTGACAGGTGTTATTTAGACGAGTGTATTTATAAGATGGTACGGAGAACTGGGTCCAGGGTACCAACACCTCAATATATCGCTTTGAAGGATATAGGCTCGAATGTTATAGTATGTACATGAAAAAGCCACAATTTTATTTTTAACCATTTTAATACCATCCCATTGCAAAGTCATGGTTTTGCTTGAATGGTTGTTTCATAAACACTAACTTAGATTTTTAGAAAGAAAGCTTGGGCTTTTTGTGACCTGGTTTTACAGGCTATAGTTTGCACATCAAGAGTATGCCTACAGTAGCTTGTGCCTGAACTTCAATCGTGTAATACTTAGCATGTATGGTGGAAATGTACTCGGTCATGTACCAAACAAAACATAGAAATCTGAGGTTAAGAGCAGTGAGTGCATGCACTGTCTAGCTATGCTGCTCTCCCCCCCCCCATTCAATAATTCATCCAATATCCAATATTCTTATACTTCAAACAGACATCAAAATATGTTGGGTTGCATTATTCTAGTTCTTTTTAAAGTTTCTTAATGTTTTACTATGCCAATTCAAACCTACAAAGTACCAAATTTTCAAAGTATACCAAAACCATTTTGTACCCAACAAAACAAGAGTTACCCGAGTTGGTTATCCGAGGTAAAAGCAGTGGTGGGTGCATCCATGCACCATATATGCTGCTCCCCCCCCCCCCACTCAAATAATATCGAGCGTGCAGCAACACTGAGCAGCAGGGCTGGGTCGCAACAAGCTCTTGTCAACTCATTTAACTGTTAGCGTATTGTGGCCAACGGTTTGTCGATGGGTCTAGAAAAGTTTTATATTTCGAGTAGTCGAGTTCTTTGGTGCAAGTCGTCAAAACTTACACTCCTTTCATTTATAGGCTGAGGCAATTTTAATGTTTTATAGCGCCATGTGACGTGTGTTTTTGTTTTTTATCTACAGCATTTAAGTATAGGACAATTCCCTTTTATGTATGATCTGCACATTCGACCGTTCATCTTACGTAGGATTTTTTATGCACATTTTTTTTCGAGTTTCATGCAATGGGTGGCAAATTTTACTTACGACTTTTGTCGAAATTAATTTTGGATCATCTCATGGTTCCATTTGGTGCTCAGCCTGAGAGAGAGACAGAAGTGATGCCATTGGATATTTTACGTTGAATTTTTATTTCTATATTTTTTCTTTTTATGTACTTAATTATTTTCTTGCACAGCATTTCCATCATAAAAACTTTTGTATTTAAAATCTAAACTATTTAACTTTTGGTTACCAAGCAAGGTGAAAGGTAGCGGGCCATTTGATGGAATATGCTTTTTCCGTTTCAAGATATATTCTCAGGTAATTGTGCAATAGGATCAACACTGAATGATGCTGTTTGTCGTCTGAGTTAACGTCGATAATTGACATGTGATAAAGATTAATCGGTGTGACATTTTTACATTTCTCTTTTTTTTTAAACTTCAACAAACTTTCCAGCAGATTCCTTCATATAAAGACGTGTTTGTGCTTGAAATGTGTAAAACATGTAAAATTTACATCATTTTAGCTTCAATCAAACCATGTGTAATCGTCGATGTCCGGTTCTGAGTCTTCTGTGAACCGGGTACTAGTAGTGGGACTGATCTTGAGCATGTTGCCATGGTAACATGGATTGTAATTTGATACCCGGTTATGAGTCTTCTGTGCCTGTAATATGCGATCCGTATCTGCCGGGTTTACTTCATATCGGGCTAACGTGGGCTGCCGCTAAAACCGTGAATCGGGTACTAGTAGTTGAAGGACTTGTTGCCGTGGCAACATGGATTGTAATTTGTGTGTGACTTTTATGTTTTCATTGTCGTTTTGGTATGGTAGGTTGGTAGTGTCAATTAGTTACATCTAAACTATAGTTTTATCACTGTAAACTAGTGAAAATGTTTGGTAGGACCTCTGGGTTACCACTATACCAGCCTAAATGGTGACACTGACAGAAATGCCCTGATATGATCTTACCTAAGAATGTCAAAATGAAAACTTCAGGTTTCATTCTTACCCAAAAACTTTGGTTATATATTTAATTTCAGAAAATATCTCTTTCAGGGAAATAACTTACAGGGCCTTGCTGCCATTAGGTTTATTCTTGAGAACAAATCTGTCTTTCCACCCACAGATTCCTGAATTTGTACCTAATAAAAATGCTGAAGGAAGTGACAAGGGAATTGATCTCCCACAATAAGCCACTGAACTGTTGCAACTCACAAAAAAATGCTTCCCTTTGATGACCTTGGCAGCCCAAGGTAACTCACTGGTCACTGAAAGTATATCTAGGGTTTTTATCAAATCTTTACCAATATTTTCAAATCTAAACTGGAGGATGGGTTGACATATTGATAGCTCTGTAAGTAATTGTGTTTACATTATTGTAATTATAACAGTTGTATGACTTGATGTTGGACAGGTGGTGTTCTCTGGTGTTAAACATCATAGCAAACTATTAAGTGGTCTCTATTTTGCTCAATTTTGACTACTAGTCAACACTAGATACATATAAACATCAGCTGTAATAATAATAATAATCCTGCTGACTTTGGGATGACAATTTAAAGCTGGGCTAATTGTTGCTCAGCTGTTCACCTATTTAGAACCAGGTTGCTTGATACTAAATTCTGGCTTGATTGATATACCCAAGATGCATCTGATGCCTACTTATAAGCCGGTTGATTGCAATCCAATATTTGTCTGTCAGCTATTTAGAACCAGGTTCACTGCTTGATAACTAACTATTTAGTATCTAACCTCCTGGTGGAAGACGCTTGAAAAACATCGATGTGTCAATGTTTGTGTTTGAATCTTCATAACCCGAATCTTTCCTCCTCAATAAGCAACTCATTTTCCAGTGGTAAGCAATATATTATCAGATTTCAAGTATAGCCTTTTTTGGCTGGGGGGTGGGGGTTTCTGACTTGATGTGAGTTGATGTGATCATTCCTACAACTTACTATCATTCAAATAGTTATCATTCATATCTTTATCATTCAAATTGTTATGGTATTCATAATATAACTGGAAAGTTACAGTAGGTACTTGTCAGTCCACAGTTTATCTCTCTTGGAGTTTGACGAATATATTAAAAATCAGCATAAGTGGACTGACGAGGAGATTAAAGATAATAAATACAATGAGGACACACATAATATTTTTATTGTTATATTTGCTTGATTGTTATAATTACTTTATTGATTTGGTTGAGCATACGTTGCAAACTAGATTTTGAGATTGTCTCCCGATTTCTCTAATTAATTGGTAGCTCATTGAGCATGCATGAACCAAGATGGTAATTAGCCTTGGACCTAGTGGCGTATCCCGGATTTTTAATTGGGGGCCACATGGCGGGAGTTTTCCCCCTCCACTTTTAAAATAAACAATGTTGAGGTCATATACGTACAAAATGGTGCCATTAATGTTTGGATAGGTTAGTATGGCCCTGGGCAACGTGACTAGCCCACCCCCTACTCGATCACGTGTCAGCTAGTAATATGGTTATATTTCGTTATGGGTCGATTTCATATCGCTTGGATCCGCCCTCAACTTAAATTCCTAGTAAGGCCTATCTAACACACTAAAATACTTGAGCTAGTGTGCAAACACCATATATTAACTAAGGCAATAGGTATAAGGCGATTGGTTTTAGAGCCCGGGTTCTTGGAATCAGGCCTAGGTTCTTTTTTAGTTGGGTGGCTTTTCTTAAAATGCAGGAATAACTTCCGGCACGCGTGTTTGTCTGAATGGTTTGTTACTAGTATATGTAATGCTTTGAAGCCCAATTTCTTTCCTTAATTGCAGGGGCAGATTAGGGTCCAGAGCGGGCGCATCCTCTAGGCTATGCGAAAATTCGCACATCGAGAAATCAAGCCATTTTCACTATAATGTTGAAATCCATATCAAATTATATTAACTTCCGCCAGCTAGGTGATCGCTCCCCTTCTCTTCCTTTGGATTCGCGGCTGTTTTGTGACATTTCTATGGTAGCAGGACAGTAACGGATACTAAAATGATAAATAACAGGTTTAGTTTCAGAAAAGTTATTTCAACGACAGAGCAACAACAAAAGTCGCCCGTCTTGACTTGCTCACATGGGTCTCGCTGCTTACCCTCCCTCTGATGAGAGGGTTGTCTAATGGCGGTGATGACGTCATGAAGAAACTACGGAAGACACCTGTGGCCATTACATTTGAAAACTACAGCAATATACCACCGCTGACAATTATTTTATTACTGGTATTGGTACACTTACAGGATACCAACGTCTTATAGGCCTATCCCCCAGTGGCATAGTGTTTCATTGGCATAAGTATGTACATTCATTGGAGGCTGAAACTGAAAGGGTTGAAAGAAGCACAAGCAAAAAGATGTAGGCTACCGTATACCGCCAAATCCGTTCTGTCAATAAATCTTTCAGCATAAGTCTGCTATAGTGATATTGCTATATGTTTTATCAGGGAGCTGCTATTAGTGGCAGCTCACTTGTTTTATCGGTAAACGTAACGTAGAAATATAAGGAGCCAACCTTGGATCATTCAGTATTAGACCAGTGCCCCGGGTTGATTTAGTTAAAAGCCATGTTACTTTCAAAGGGTGCCTGGGTGAACACACTATAACCAGCTATATGTTAATAATGATACAAAACAACTTTAAATGTTATCCAACCTTGTTTTTCATAACATAATTTAATAGTTATAATCATTATCCTATCAGGCAACTTAATAAGCAAGTGTTAACAGATTCATAATTTATTTTAAAATTTCAATATATATTTTATTGCTACTCATAAGATTGGTTTACGACCACTCATCCATAAACATTCATAACAACTTGGCCAGGCATTCCGCGTAACCAAACATATTGTAGTAGGCCTATAGTTTTGAGAATATGACGGAGAAGAACTCCGCTGCATTCTCCATCTGTTTGAACGTCAAATATTTGCACATTACTTGTTAAAGATCGGTGTTGAGCTTACATACTAAATGATTTAACCTTGCAATGTGTTACTGTTACATTATTGATCGTTATGAACTATATTAGTAACATTTTAAGCTTTGTTGTAACACTTTCTCTAAAATTTTAGTAAATTGTCCATTGATCATGATAGATTATACTTGCTTAATTAATAATAAAATGAAACTATTGAAATGAATATTCATTTTATTTAAAAAAAGAAATGCCATGTAAGAATCACAATAAATTGGTATTGTTTTCTTTTGTAATTGAAAGACTTCAACAAAATCCCGGAGAGTAACTGTAGCAACTCCTGCTGTAGTTTGCAGACAATGGTGAGCAATTTGTCGCTCAGTCTGTACTAATTAAAACTTACCTTTACAAAGAAAAAAGGCTATTTTATTATGAAGTTCCTGCGTGACGTCACGTTATTGCGCAATCACTTCCTCGTCCTTAGTTGACTTCTACAAGGATGTACAGAGCAATACGTTGGTCTTAACTTTATGTGATATGCAGTTTTATCGGGAGATTCCGAGTCTGCTGTGAAGGCATTGTCGCCGAAATTTGCTTGGGATGAGGTAGGTCAGTTTCCTCAGTTGACGAACCATGATAATCTCAGAGTCACCTTTAAATTGTTAAATTATATAATAATACGGTACCTGGGCTTGCGAGACTCTACGTCATAAATCGAGTTCGAGCCGTCGTCGGTGCCGCGGAGTCTTCCCCTCTGGTCTGGACATGGTGCTCTGGTTGGGGGTTCTCTACCGTTCACTCGGCCATGAAACATGCGTCACTCATCGAAGCCAGCGAACCAGACTCCCAACTACTTCAGCAGACTTGCAGTCAACGCCCTCCACTTCCAGATATCCGTCAGGCTGCATTTTTCCATTATATTTTCGTACCTCATCTCGGCAGTATATCTACTACATCTTCTGGAGACTCATCTTATCCGGTCAAGTGTCTTTTACACATGACCAGCTGAAGCACCCTTCGAGGTGGAAGCAATAACATGAGTCAACTAGAACTAGAACGAGACTCAACGTCATAGCTTTAAGAATGACATGATGACATGCATGGTTGATTGAAAAAGAATGCCAGGTGGATGATTCGAATCCGGGGACCTCTACAGCTGCGGGTACTCAGAGCAAAGGTCAGCGACTCATTAATTGAGCTGTAAACACAATTACTTACACAGACTGTCAAGGTCATCGGTTGATAATTTTATGAGTAGTGTTTTTGCGCCAGTCATATTTCCCTTGTCAATTCCTTCAGCATATCAATGACCCACAAGAATCCAGCATTTTGCTAGTCAGTGACAGACAAAATTGCGGCACTTTCCAAGAATAAACCTAATGCGCATGGCAGTTGTTGTTTTTTTCGCTCACGGTGCGCGCATATATTCTTCCCCTTCGGTTTTAAATGATTGCCAGGTTGCTTTCCATTTCGTTTTGTTTATGTTTCATTCAGAAGGAAATGTGATCCTTTTTTTCAGTTTCACGTGTTTCCGATTAGGGAGCGGCGGCGGGCGGGTAAAATTTGATGAAATTCTATAATAATTTCATGCCTGATTGACCGAGTTCCATATGAGTGCAGCCTGCAGAGCATCCTGGGTTTCGTCCCCTGGACAGCAACTGGAGAGGGGGGTAGACTGCCTCCGACGCCGAGAGTCATCCGGCTTTTGTGCTCGGCAGTTGCGCAACTAGTGATTGGAGCAAGAACAGTTCAAATCTTGTTCAATACCCTATATAGCAGTAGTAGTAGCAGTAGTAGTAGCAGTAGTAGTAGCAGTAGTAGTAGCAGTAGTAGTAGCAGTAGTAGTAGCA
>JAODAG010119386.1:0-15283 GCA_027574785.1 Orphnurgus asper
ATATATATATATATATAAGCCACACAATAGTCACATATTGATATAACCCTTAACCACACTAAAAGAGGTATAATTCAACGTCAACGTTATAGCCCGTATCGTTAACAGTTCAGATCACAGCCTCATCAAACGTTCTCTATTATACTCACCTCTACACCAGACCCAGATATATAGGCACAAAAGCTAAACAAGCTACGCGCCCATCTGCTTAATTAAAGGCCTGGCAGCAATATTGCTGGCCAAATTCAATTGGTTACATATTCTCCGTTAGGAATTGCCAAATTGGGCCTTTACAGCTTTCCATAAGCTTATGGCCTTACCGTGTCTAACTCCGGCCCTGATAAGTCTCCTTAATTAAGCAGTTAATAAGCAGAGAGAATCGTATTGAGTTTGTGAGAATATTTTCGTTTCAATGATTCCGGCTTTCAACGGTTTGTTTTTATTGGACTCGATAATGTCTGGTCGTGAAAACTGTTTTTGAACACATATAGCGAAGTTCGGTTTTTTTGCCCCATATTTCCAACACAAACTGTTGATGTTTACACAGCAATAATTTTACGATGAACTTTCTTTAGTCGCCTTGCTCTCATACATCCAAACCCTCCAAAGTGCGCCAGCAATATGGTAGATCTGCTTCATAGCTCGGGCTCGTAGGACCGGACTGCAGTTTTAACATCCAATGGCCGCGTGTGTCTCTCGGGGTAAGCAGCGCAGTGTGGCTAATTACTTCAACTCCGAGAGACATATAGGCTAGGCCTATGTAATTAAATACGAATCTTTATTTTAGAGATATTTACGATATTCCGGAATTCCTTGGCGCAGTTAGGCAGATCCTCTGTGACACAGTTCTCTTATTGCACAAACAGGACGATGTGCGTGATATCCGGTATACGTAATTATACGTTATATTATAATATGATTTATATCCGGTAGGTTATGATATCGTTATGTGATGATATGAATGATATCCGGTATAGTATGATATCGTTGCTATATACCTGATATCCGGTACGGTATGTTATGATATTGTTATGTGATGATATGTATGATCCGTTAAGTTATGATATTGTTATATGTTACGGTATGTATGATATCCGGTATGGTGTTCACTCTTTGCCCATCATCTCCGATTGATAGGACAGCATCACGAAGTCTGTGCTCAAGTGACATTAATGTCTTTGGCGTGGAATATACTGACGCCTGTTTAGTTTCGTGCTCGTGTTTCTTTCTTGAATGACCTTTGTTATGAAGTATAGTATGCGGATTGTAGTGTGAAGAGTGCATTTAACATACAGTTAGTTGACTTCACATTGATGGACCTATTTTGTATTTATGATACATATACTCATGTAACATCAGGTACCGTATAGGAAGTATTCATGATAAAAACATACAAACTACAGAGCTACATATCAGTTCATTTCCACTAATTTGGTCTTCACTTTTGTAGCCCGAATGGTTGGGATGGCATTCCAAGGTATAGTAGTATATAATAAAAATCTTGTGATAAAAATACTTTAATGTGACAGGTGTTTCCCTTTTACTAACAACATATTCGGAAGCAATTTTCAAATCCAAGCGTTTCTTCGAAAATGTATTACGCTTTATTATCTGGTGGTCGTGGGGAAGAAAGATTCATGCATTTCTATTCTTTATTAATCATTTTCAGTTTGAGATATTCCGTTATTCGCAGTGCATAGCTCCGGGGTCCTATACTCTAACCGATCATTTCAACACAACACCGCGTAAGATCAGACTGTATACTCTAAGTGTTGGCGACTATCAGTCTAGTTTGGTGAGCGTTAAAAGTATATACTTGGTACTTATATAACTTGGTTAATATTTGGCCAGTATAGTCGATGTGACAAATAATGTATGAACTATAACATTTTTCATGAGCAATATATTAAAATAAGTCTTATTTTATCGAGACAATAAACATGTCAAGTATTATAATGGAGAATAGCAACAAATATCTTTGAATTTCAAAGAAGCAGAGTTAACTGTGTATATATATATATATATATACCACAGGAAAGTTGGGAAGAAGTGAATATTCTCAATGAAGCATCTAGGACAAGCGTCTGCTTTTAATGTAGTAGTGACGATTCGCTTTATTCTTAGTTAGAAATCGCAAGAAGCCACACAATAAAATCCTACCTTTCGGGTGAAATCATCTATCTCATGTTTGCTTTATTGGATGTGAGTATGAGACTAGCCAGGAGAGAGAAAAGAATCGGAGATGAAGAGCTTTGAAGACGTTACCGTTTTAGGGGATTTACGTTCTAGTCAATAAAGAAAATCCACTGGCGCCTGGGAGGATAGCCGGAAGAGAGGAGACGGAGAGTGTGGCCTCTATTCGACAGTTACATGGAACGTTGATATCCGTTAGGCGGGGAAATGAAATGGAAAATAATTTATGTAAAGGAAAAGCGTGACGGTGTCTTCGTCCGAGATTATGAAGTTTGCAAAAATTAAAAAGAAAAAAGAAAAAGGAATACGATATGTAACGGTATTCTGGGTCATGTAGTCTGTAAGAGAGATGTTATACTCTTGGATATTTACAGTTTAGATCTGCAGCATATTCTCAAAATGAATCATGATCATTCACACCGTTTGTTACTATCCGTCTGTATCGTTCTCCGTGTCGTTATATCACGATGTATATTCTTTTAATACCTCTGTTTACTTCAAGTGATGTATTGACAGTGTGTGGGGCAGTGGGTAGGTGTAACCCAATATAAATCACTCGAATGTATTGTGTATTAATATTATATACGGAAACGTAAACAAGATTGGCCACTTGTGAAAATTACTGTTCAAATGCTGCACAGTGGTTAAAAACACTTGCATAACACTGCTCAATACGCGATCACTCTTAATTAAAAATATGTAACATCGCACTCAAATTGCGTTCACTTTCCATTGAGGGATCCCAATGCCGCAAGTGGAGTAATGTTCATCCGAGGTCGTCAACCTCTTGGAAAGTCTGTCGTAAAAGACACTTTGGAATATTATAGCATCTTAGCAGTAATTATTTTGACGTGATACTTGTATGAGAGAGAGAGAGAGAGGTGGAGAGAGATAGTGAGTGTGTAGCGAAAGTGACAGAGTGAACATTTTAAAGACTGTACCTCCGTTGGAGCAGTTTAGTAGTATGTGGAAGAAATTGAGGAATCTGGTAATCTAAGAAATTCTAAGCTGTTAGGATGTACCAAACTAACCTTTCCCCTCTTCCAGTTTTTGCAACAAGGTTCAGGTTTACCGAATTCAGTGTATAAGTCAATGGAGCTCTTAAACTTGAGATACGTACGGTACCCTACAGGGATATATATACATAACAACTCACTCCAGACATTAATGCGCTCGGGCAACATAATCACATAATCGGCCGCCACTGCTTGTCCCACCTGAATAATGCAGAAATTTCC
The DNA here is from genome assembly GCA_027574785.1 of Orphnurgus asper. Classification (NCBI taxonomy): domain Eukaryota; kingdom Metazoa; phylum Echinodermata; class Holothuroidea; order Elasipodida; family Deimatidae; genus Orphnurgus; species Orphnurgus asper. The sequence goes on from JAODAG010119386.1 coordinate 3,432, forward strand.
ATATCTGTACCCCCAGGCAGTCAACGAGATAAAAGTAATAACATCATGAGAACAATATACTAGCCGTGTTCATTTCTACGTTTTGGTAATCCATCTGGATCTGAGGTGTCATTTGACTCGGGTACCAATTAAAATTACATCCACCACCAGCTATGACCCTCCAAAGTGTCATATATGTTCGTCCATGTAGTAACATCGACAACAAGACGACCAATTATACTTATGAAATGAACTTAACATGGGATTCCAAAAGGGATACTTGTATCCCACATTTGTTCTAATGTGGAGACAGAAATTTTGTTAGGACAGCTATGACTCCCCCCCCCCCCCCGTAGTGTGACTTGTCTCCACCTTGGGCTGTCCTTGTACATATATATTGTAAAATGTTGCTTTAGAATACATTGAGGTAACATTCTACATTAAGTCATCAAATGTAGATGAACATTTTCCACAAAACAAAATATACTAGCCGTGTTCATTTCTATGTTTTGATAATTCATCTGGATCTGAGGTGTCATTTAACTCGGATACTATTAAAATTGCATCCACCACCAGCTATGTCACTCGAATATTGCATAGATGTTCGTCCATGTAGTGACATCGACAACAAGATGACCAATATACTTGAAGAAACGAGCTTAACATAGGCGGGATTCCAAAAGGGATACTTGCATTTGCTTTTAATGTGGGGACAGATATTTTGTTAGGACAGCAGTGTGACTTGTTTTCACTTTGGGCTATCCTTGTACACAGATATTGTAAAATGTTGCATTAGAATTCTAGATAGACCTAAGTCATCATATGTACATTTTCCACAAAACAAAATACTGTACCACTAGCCCGAATTTTGAAAAGAACTACCCGCTTAGACCAAAGTTACTACCGTATGTCTAACGCTGACTTAGACATTGACTTGGACATTCCGACTGTGTTGATTTTGCGTTCACAAAATATATGATCCAAGTATATGATCCCCTCACCATAGGCGTACAGGATCCAAATTTCCAGAATTTAGATGTTGCTGTATATAAAAGAGGGAATGTTTAAGTGGAGTGACCGTGCCTCCAATGTGTTGATGAAGGTACCTCCAATGTGTTGATGAAGGTACTTCCCAACAAATACATATGGTTACTATCCCCCTTATCCCACACACGCATTACTTCATGTATCTTATGTACATAATAAAGAGAGACCATAATGGCTACCGCGTAACCAATGTAATTTTCAACTTTCGGGTTTTTTGAATATAGGATTTACACTACTTAATTGGGTTGAATTAACAATTCAACAGATACTTTAATGTAATCTTATGAACCATGATTCGGAATATATTATCAAACATCGCAAGTGACATTCGTGTCATGTCATGCTCAAATCGTGCTACAACATCAAACATTTGTCTGATTAATTACAGTGCGTGAACTGTATAATATAAACTTAGTAACACAAGTGATATTCAGACTCCACTAATTTGTATTGTTTAGAGTAATATTTATTCTGAAAACTGTAGACAACATGTTTAAGACCAGGACCGCACTTCTCTTAACACCAACCAGCGAGGATATGTACATATCCACTTGCCCGGACAGCTGTCGCAATTACTTAGTAAAATTTCGATCTACAAAAACAGTCACGCCATCTTGCGCTCGACTGGAAGCCAGGTCAGTGGTAACAAATTACACAAGAAATGACAGTAATGTACACACGCGGACTGTTTTACCGGTCAGACGTCCCTTTAATAATACGTGTGTGAGTTTGTGACCTTTGCGATACAGTGATTTGATATGGCTAATACTTTTTTATTCCTCTGTACACACTGTGAATGACCTGATTGACGTTTATTGCTAAGTATTAGACCTATATATACCGTTTCTTGAAATATTTCATTATTATAACAAACCGTACTGGGTGTTATATAGATAGACGTATTATGATAATAACGACTACTAGTTAGAAAGATTGTTTCTATGATAAAATTCATAAAAAACAAATTTAAACAAATTTAAAACCAGAATGAGCTGAGCCTATACCTCTATGTTAATAGCAGGGGTGGATCTTATGGTGAGCGGGGAACCCCTCTTTTGAAAATGGCCACACACCTAACTCCAAAGACAGTATAATACCCAGGAAAATCCTGGATCCACTACTGACTATTCTTAAACCGTACGCTATGCCTATGTACTAAAGTTTGCTACAATACACAGACAGGAGTAACCAAATCGTTCTATGAACTATGGAACCGTAGTGTACCTGTATACCGCGGTATAATCGTTGACAGTTTGGGTAATTATTTATTATGTGCAAAAAGTAGAGTCGGCGGAATGTGAAGCCGTTGCCCCCCGGTGATCATGCGCACGTAGAGCTATCCTTGAAGTACATATAAAGTATTTGAAGATGAGGATGTCGAACACCCAAGGCAAAGATTTGAAGTAAAGGTGGAGGAAATTAAAACAAGGAACTCTCTTGCCGTCAATTTTTGAGAAGCTCCACTCCTGGACGTCAGACGTTACCTTGCGGTGTGGTGTGCAATATCAAAGTAAACGAAGAGGGAAATAACATTGAATCGATCACGACTTATGCACACATCTGTGTGAAGACATAAACAATAAGTAACAAAAGAGCACTTAATTATAGGAAAGGTGTACATACTTATGGAGACAGTTACAATGCATGAACTCACACATAATGGAAAATGTACCCAAAAAAGTGGCACTCATTCAGAGTGAATACATATAGCCTATGATCTGGTTTTCTCTTTACCGCATTGGATGTATGGTCAATGTGAACCCTATATGGTAACGGCAGGTATTAATGGAGACATATTATCTATACTCCCCTGTATGTACATCTTTCCTCATGACTCACTCATGACCAGAAGGAAATCTACTAATACACCATCAGAACGACTTTCACTCAACGTTATAACTTAATAATTCTAACAATCCATAATAACTCAAGGCGGCCATATAATATCCTAGTAAATTTTTTTCTTATGAAGCAAAATACTTTTAAGGTCATTGCCGCGAGAGCAACCTTTACAATATCGAAGTAGGCCAACACTTATAGCACTCTAATAGTAATTTTATATAGTCTGCTGTGACAACATCGATAGTAATATCTTCTTGTTGCAGGAAAAGTGAAATGATGGAATATAAATTGATTACAGTTTATCTGTAGAAGTTACCTTATAATAGAAATTGCCCCCAAAACCTCCTAATTTAAATATTCATTAGTTGTCGTTACGAGAATATCTTCATCAGTAGAAATGCCACGTGTCCGCTGGAAGCTCCATTGCGTCGATATAACGGTACAATTGCACCCCGTGGGTTGATTTGATAACATGACGAAGATACTCCTTCGTGAACGTACGGCTAATTTCGTTAAAGTTTGTGTCCATGAACTGATTGGTAACAAATTGCTTTTGAAGCATCATTTGAATATTAATTATAGGTTCCACAGTAAGAAGATTTAATAGTACTGATTGTAAATATGGAGATTTCAAAGTTCACAGGTGAGAATGTAACCTGTTTCAGAGAAAAGGTCGATACAGTGTGAAGCTAACGTATTCCAGCAAGGGTTGCGTGTATCCGCTGTTATAACACCAATCAAGTTTATTCTTTGGAAGGACAAATCTGCCCAGTCCCTTGTCTATTTCCCTATTTCTGCGGGTAATAACAATTCTGAAGGAAATAACAAGGCAATTTGACCTCCCTGAATAAACCACCTAACTGTCACAACTGATAAAATATGTGAATAAAACACTAAAGAAGTGCTACTTTTGCGCGAAAATGTTTCAATTTTTTTTACTTTCAATACAATCATTTGCTAATTATGCATCTCCACGCCGGGATCCGTCCTTTCTTACCTGTATCGCTTTTGTGATCTTAGTTTTTGCATCTACAATGTATATATCTATTTATCTATCTATCTATCTATATCTATATATAGATATGTATATATTTTTACTATCTAATTTTTATAGTAGACTTTGTAGACGTATACATTTTCTTAAATTCTCTCCAACGCAGTGGGCTTCTCAAGTGTGAGCATCTGTTGTGTTCTGAACATAAAAATAAATGACCCACGCAGCCTACTGTTGCATAGCCAACAACGAACTCGATTAAATATCAATGATAACAGTTGAGATAAAATGATTGATGTCCACTTTTGGCCATGGGTGGTGAGAATTGGTCATTCCAATATGGATCATTCAATTATCTATGATATGCATCTGGTTGTAAAGGTAATCAACCATTCTTTCCTGATTGCTTTCCAAAACCGGCAGTGAGGGTCGCATTTGACTTTCAGATACAGTAACTAACGATAATCACTATATGGAATGGGATTGCTACTGTGAGATAATTCTATGTATATATATATATAGTCCTATATGTCTGCATGTGTAGTTACCAATGTTTACAAAAAGCATTCATGTACATATGACATAGATTATGTATGGCAAGAACCATCACTATAGGGTGAGTAAAACAAAAGTGTCTTATAAATGACGAGGTATACGTCAATGTTACTACTACTGAAAATATTAGTATGATTAGTTCTGAGGGAGGAAGCCTGGTATATACAAGTCTTCAAGGACAGTAAATTTAAACTTATGTACATGGTTGTTAATGTTGTACTCAGTTTACAAGTAACCTTCTTTAACGCCTATTTGAAGGTGAAACAGTGAAACAGTTACCGTACTATCGTGAAATGTTTCTCTCCGTTTTCTCCACATTCTCAAAACAATTTGAGTGTTTTGTTTTGTGCAGACGTTAATCAGTTTTCATGTAGATATTACCTTCAATCTATACCTTGTTCTTATAATAGCCTAGTCGTATATGACTGTTTTTTATTATGGGTTACTCTTTAAAGCACCCCCAAAGTGTTGGGTTAGCGTGGTGATCCAGAATGGCATGCCAGGCTAACTCAAAAATGGTTTTGTTGTGCAGTGCACTATTGTACCACTAACTTCATAACCCCGGTTATAGGCGCGAAGAACCTACCGGTTTATTACAATTAGACTATTATAATGCCCCTCTGGGTAATTAGTTTCTAACGTGGGAGACTATGAGATTGGGAGATTAATGGGCACTGAAGGTTGTTTCGTAGACTTGAATATTAAGGTGACGATAGTTTCATATATATCCTGCTCCTCCCCCGCAGTTTTGAGGATCTAGTTGTTTGATCTTGAGGAAAGTGAAACTTTCTGCTGGAGGGATCTTCTGCAGCATGCATGCATCATTTCATTCCCCCGTAAAACCTGGAATCCTACTCGATGACCTTATGTAGTCGTCCAATGTAACGTACATATTATATACAGTAGTCAGACACTGACGTGGGCAGCGAAGTTATACTGCCCTGATTTGACAACAAGCTTATACATATTAAGAATTGTACTACGGACGTGATGAAGGGTTGAAAATTCCATTCTCAAATATTACAATTGAAATCATTAATTAACAGCGTTTTTATTTAATTCTAAAATCGTGGAACCAAATTTTATAAAAGAAAGCAGGTAACGGTAGAACGTTCACATTAGCCATAATAGAAGAAAAACAACGACAAGACAACAGAAACCACAAACAATTAGTGTGAAAATGTATGCATCCATGTCGTATTTCTAATTCGAATACCCTCTTCTCTTCCCTGTTGTGTTTTTTTTTAATCGTTGCTATGCGATACCATCTATAATGAGTTCCTTCCAAGCTATACGAACATGTGTCATATCTCGATTTACAACTGTAAAAATGGGAATTTAATTAATAATCCTATTCGCGATAGAGTCATTAAAATTGCCACGTTATTTGTGTACGCTGTCTGGAGGACATGCATGAAAGAGCCTTCTGCTTAATTGTAAAATGGGCAGTATTATCGAACATGCGCTTCGAAAAAAGTCCGTGATTCCTGTATTTATTTTGATTGTTAGTTTTACTTATTAATATGACAAAACGAGGCTTTTAAAAACCACGGTATTATCGATACTGATGTAGCATAAAGCAAGAACGACTTAGATGATTGATATGATCCCATATAGGGATATTGTGTCATAAAAGAAAATTGTCTGTTTTGTCATATTTTTTGTGAATGTTGTCTTATTCGTGGTAATCGTTATACGTTTTACAGCAAAGTTGAGTTTCTTCACAGTTTGTGAGATTTGATCAGTCTATATCGTGATGAACAATTGCATAGACAACACACCATTGGAAAAATACCAATAGGCCTTAAAGCGTTATTAATTAAATTAAATTAAATTTGTATACCAACGCAATATTTAACGTACTCTTATTAATCATAATTCCAATAGAACCCAATACACACTTGTCATCAGCACGATTTACGATGAAAAGCATCGCGTACCGGAGTCGACACACTGACGTTATTGGGAGAGACACAGGCACAGCCGGTATACATTCTGAGGATGTCGACGGCGTGTGTTATGTTACCCTGCTAATTGATCCGGAGGCTAACGATAAATCGTACATAAGGAGTATCCTTTGGCGGATTATATTCTGTACGTACTATGTTGCAATAGTTAAATGAAGTCGCGTATACGTTGGAGATCACCTGTCGGTCGTACACTAGGGAGATGATATTTAGTTTGTATTAGAAGATTATATCACATATAAAACAGTATATCGAGTTGGACATAGAGAAATTCAACCGAATATTAGATTCTCTTCCCTTGCAATAGTGTATTCACCTCTCTTGATACACTACATTTTTTTCACCGGCTATTGCATACGATTAAAACGGTTCTGTCAAATTGGGAGAATGGCAAAATAGAACATGATTTGTTGTTTTGAACGGCAGCCTCTTGCTATCAAAACGTGAATGACTCTATTCTAGTTTGAATACATGTTCGGTACTTTCATTAAATGCCAACGTTATACACCATACTCCTCCTAACGTGTAGAGACTACTCTGAAATATGGTGTAACGCGGTTCTGACGTTTTTGACAATCTGATAAGAATACTGGTTCCAAACAGCGACGAAGTTTTCAAAATATCCAATATATCGGATTTCAATTACGATAAATTAACGAATAGTATTAACGCGACCACTCTCTGATACTAAGTAGCGCTACGGGATATGCACCGTGTCGTGATACGGATCGGATGGACTAAACTGCTGACGGCTTAGTTCTCTTACCTTAATACTAATTATATATGCGTATGCCTACTGAAATACAAAAACATGACACATGGAAGACGCACAAATTAATCAGAAAAATAGACAATATCGATCCTAAACCTTGTGCCAAAACGTTGTAACGTGAAGCGACTTGAAGCTCCATTTGCGTTGGAAGACATCGGGAATTGTCACGGAAATACGACGAATCACGACGGAATCACGTACCGTACCGAATTTGCTCACTTATGCGAATCTACTACTCAAGTACGTTTTGCTGTGTTTACTGATGATACTACAGTCTTGTTTCAGAACGAAGTTTCCAAAAATTGTTGACTCCCGAAGAGCGAATAAAATTATGACTTAATGTTTATCAAACACCAAGGTATTGCTTTTTGGCAACATCGTAAACGACCTCCTTTTCATCTTAGTAAATCTTTACAATCCACACACATGTATGTCTCCCACTCGGCAATATGTTTGGGGACAATGACCTCGCTGTTTGGGAAACGATAGTTCTGCATTATAGGAACTTGTTTACATACAAAACTAGCGGTTCGGAATATTTAAAATGGCACGCTTACCTTTAAATTGCTGTTCATCTCTTTCATTTCCCTGAACGTTCTACCAAGTTATGAGTTATACCATACAGTATCCGCATATCCGTGTCTTTATATATGTATAAATGCAGTCGTGGTCACATCTTCCATATAGGCCTACTTTTATTTTTGTTGTAATCATCATTTACAATAATTTCAAAACTCGTTCTTATTACTCACTATACATCAACCAACTGATACGAACTCAGGTTCGAAATATTTTGACAGACCCAAACTAAGCCCAAACTAAGCAATGCAAACATTGTTTAAAACACAACTGCAACTAAGCTTAGATTCCAGATGGTACATGTATGGGACAATTTTCCGTTTCTTTTCCTTCCTTAATCTCTTTAAATTACTTTTGGTTAGTGCTGCTGATTTCTGGTTCCTCAACGTTCCACATATACATCAATCCATTGGAATGTTAGGGATTTCTGTCCTTAATATAATTATTTACAAAATCGGTTCGAATTTGTTGCAAAAGAATGCCTGCAAGGGTTACAAGACATGCCGTGGCCATGACGTTATACTTCGAGGAGAGTTCTTCATATGGTATAGGCCGCAGCAACACGTCTCGATAATTAGGGGTATTAATCAACGGTATACTACTATACGGCTATTTACACGATTGTTCAAGATCGGCGGGGGGGGGAGGTATATTACCCAAGAGGACATAGACCCCAAAGGGCACGCAGCATGCAAGTTCACTGTTTCTGTCCACCCTACCGCCCCCACTGTGACAGCGGATCACATTAAGTATTAATATACAACTGTAGTTTGAACTATGGTACGGTACGGTAGTAGTTAATAAAGTATAGAAGCATCCAATTACCTTCTTCAATAAGGCATAATAATACCAACGGTAAAGCCCCAAAATATGATGGAATATTCGGCTCCGAGTTTTTTATTTTGTATTACTGGAATAAATTAGCATAAAATCAAAGCGTGTTCTACTTTATGTAGTGCATTCCCCTTTGACACTAAAAACACTAATAATTTCCCTCAATCAAAAGGATTAAAATTCCTTTGGGCTTTCGATCATTTGGCAAAACAAAACCGGTAATTAAATAATCAATAATCAAGACTCGTTTGATGAAGAGACGCAGTAGTGGAGCACTATTGACAGAAGTTGCTTCCCATACTCCCTTTTCTCGAGGAAAGTTGTTTAGTACCGTACTTCAAATATGCCTAGTATTAAAACTATTAAAATCTATCTCTGAATCCCTTTACGAGAGATTTTTCGAGTCAAACCGAGTACAAACAACTACCGGGCTAATTCCGAGTTTGCTCATCGACACCTCCACACACGAAAGCAAACATGAACTATAGGCTTGTATAGTACATCACAGCTACTTTCTCTGTAATACATATACATATCCCAGTGGACCGTTCAAACCGCACCCCACTGATTGAAGAAGGCATTACCATGAATCAAACAATTATATACTGTTTTAGCGCGTCCCTCGTTTTCATGAGTGCAATATGCTTATTGCAGATTTCGATCATTTCCGGATAATATGAAAATCGATGTATATGATAATGGCTTGTAGGGCTAAGGCTTCATATGGTACATATCCTCGCATAACATTTCTGGCAGAATGTTACGTCTCCGAAATGCTTTCATTATACCAAAACTTGCCATTTTCTCGATGATTCGTGTATGCAAACAATATTTCTCAGGAAGTTCATACTTCCCATATTGTAGGACTATACGGATTGATGTAATTCAATATTGGTTATTTAGTAAGTCCAGGGGGGAAAAATATTAAAAGTTCCCCGCGTCCGAATAAATTTTGGTATTTTTCTTGTTACTGCATGGTTATCTAAAATTTAAATGACACGATTTGTATAAGATAAGCACAATAAATTGTATCGTTATCGTGTGGGGAGACTAGAGACACAAGGAAGGATCTCAACAAGCCGGGTCTCAGCGTAACGATACTCTCTGAGAAGGCTATGTGAAAAGTTTAATTCCTCCACGATTTGCTACTGCATATTATGATTTTAGTCCGTGTCCGAGTCACGAAAAATAAGACCAGAGTCTGACTAGAGTCCAAGACTCCCGAGAGTCCTGTGCTGTTTACTGTTTACTTACCACCAAGTTCTCTCCCTCTTCCCATTGCACTACAATACGTGGAAATCCAGCCAACCGGCCGGCGTTGACTTTAAAGACGAAAAGAAGCATTTGGCTTATTTTATACTTGCCATGAGTAGTAGTTTCAACAGTGCAGCGCAACAAAGAGAATCGCTAACAGGGTGATTGTTTTCTCGTGAATATGAACGATATCCCCAACGTGGGCATGACACTTTAGTAACTAGAAATGTTGGTTTCATATCTACAAACGAAAGGTGTTCCATTTTAGAGTCTTTATAGTCAGGAGGGACACTTATACGTTTGCAGGAAACTCCTAAAACTGACATGGCATTTTGAGCAACCTCTAATTTAAATTCAACTGTATACGTTGCGGTTTGAAATTTTCTTTGCGACTATTCTTGTCACTTTTCTTACTATTCTTAGTAATAAAGAAATACGAGTAATTCAGTCACATGTTTTCAATCCTTCACCTTACCGGTATTTTCTAAGATACAACAGCTGTCTAGGATATACAGCTGGCGAAACTTAATCAAAGTCTGAAAATGTTTCTTCATCCGCGACTGCTGCAAGGGCTTGTATCTGATGTAAATGAGAAAAGCTATAGCCGCAGGCCTCGGCAATTGAAACGCAGGGACTATGTATATAACAACCCGCGAAAGTTTCTCTCGCCGTTAGCGTAAAGTTAGATATAAGTGCATTTTCCTCAACGCCATTAAAGAAGGGGGAAAAATTAGGACTTCCTTGGCCGAACGTAGACTGCATTACTTTGCGAGACTGATGTTTGGATTCCAAACAAGAGAGGGGCTCAGTGTGCATCTTATTGCAAATCCATTTAAGAAAAATGAAATAAAAAATATTTGGAATTGCGGCAAGTGAGCAGTGCTTATCAACACATGGGAACATGCAACACTACATCATGGTTCACATCACTTTTAAATTCCATTTTCTTTTACTAAATTGCTTAAAATAATTGCAATAAGAAAGAAACGACTCGGCTAATCGAATACTTGGAACCAAAGATGATTATTATCTTAGGAGATGCTTTATCGTGGTGTTTTTACTTTCAATTGATAAATTTCATAGAAACAGTTGAAATAACCAGCGTCAGCACTTTCCCTCCTGAAAATTAGTAGAACATAGTATATAGGATTTTGCTCAGAGTAATCGTAGAATTGATCGTATTTAAAAGATCTTGCTACAATGTCATGTATTTTTTTCTCTGCGACTATGAATTATTAAATTTCAACTCTCTGAATTGAAAAGATTCAACCTTTTGAAAGCGTGACGTACTACACCAATACTGTATCGTCATATTTCTTGCGATATATAAATGAGCGACCTTACCCCTCCCCTTATTAAATAGCGACATGGAGAATGCGACCATTGTCAAGTTATAACGATAAATATCACTGGCGTACGAACGTTTGACTGATCACATTACGTATATTTTGATGGTTCGTGAAGTTACTTTTAGTCGACAGAATTATTGATATCTTACAACGATCAGTTAATCCGCGGGAAATTTAAACAATTTAAACAAAGTAAAAGTTAAAAACCCTAATGTTCCAATTTGCTTGTTTCACGACAGCATCTGGCAGCACGGCGAATGGTGACATCATACCGGCAGATGATACAGAGAAAATTAATTACTTTTATTCATTAATCTTCGCGCCATTTTATTCATTTATTTCAACGTTATTAGCTTAACTTAGTAACCACTGGCTAAACTTCCCCAAGACGCATAAAACATATTTCATAATAAGATGATAAGAATGGCATAAAAAAATTGTAAGACAGGGTACGCTTAAAACAATGTAAACATGGAATATGAAGCATTGGATTAAATTTAAAAGAAAAACACGGGGAGCTGAAAATTAGAAATTTAGAAAGTCTTGGACAGTTTGTCGATGAGGACAACGCCGCCGACGCCGACTACGAAATATGGACAGCTTTGTCTCGACTTACAGGCTCTCGAGGCAATAAAAAGGATCGTTTTGACCGTGACGTTTATGGCGAGAACTATATATAT
>JAODAG010119497.1:0-15283 GCA_027574785.1 Orphnurgus asper
ATTACTGAACAATATAATATACAATGTGAGTCTTAAGGCGCCAGATAAACATAATTACTTATCTATAAACTGGTCGGTGATATCTATAAAACTGGCCGGTGATAGCGTGGAGTCACAGCGACGGTGTTAATTATGACGTCATGGCGTGTACTTAGTAATAATGAATATGCAACGGTAAAGCAACCCCATAACAATAGGTAGTTTGGCACGGGAGGTAGCTATGCGATGTCTCTCTGCAGATTCCTCCATTTATGCTGGTAATAAAAATGCTGAAGGAAGTGACAAGGGCATCTCTCTCAATAAACCATCTAAATGTCACAACACTTAAGAATATTCCCCTGACCATCCTGGCACCCAGGTTTGGGCAACTCACTGGTCAGTGAAGCAGGACTATGTAGGTTTGTTTATCTCTTTCTCTGCAATTCTAACTATATTTATAGCTTTGTATAAGTAATTGTGTTTGCAGCTCAATTAACCGTTATAACAGTTTGATGACTTGAAGTTGGACAGATATGGTGAAGTTATATATGATTTTCATGTTTATTTACAATATTGTTATGCCTATTGTTTTCACTTTGAAGCTTGGTATGACTAATTACTAATAAAGAGAAAGCCCGCAGAGTCGGTAAAGGCGTAGCCACTTTGAGACTCAACAAGGGTACCGTATGTGCCGTGGAAGAGAGAGTGGGTAGTGAGGAGGGTAAATACTTCGGACGAGACCGTAACAATCGCCCTCTCTATGGATCGCACCTCTCAAGAGGTCGATCTGAATCCCTCTGATGCGTCACAGCTGACCGCAGGGAAAAGTCAGCAAGACGAAATCTGCTCCACCTCTCCGCACGTCCTCCAACCAACGAGCTGACTCTAACTCATTAGCCCAAACGGCGTTATTGTCTCTAGACCGGTATAATAACCAGCTTGCGGTTGTTGGAGATTGTTGAAAAAGCACTTTCAAAATAGGTCGGGAGCAAAACAAAATCAAGATATTCTACTTCCCACTTAACAATACATGTATACAGTCATCGGGGGAGACTAGAGCTTCTGGCCGGAGCAAAACAATGTTTGGCGTTCCCTGCATCTATTAGTGTTGGGGAAGAAGCCTTCAGAGACATGTTGTAGTCCACTTCAGTCTCCGACGAGACGGCGGACAAAGTCAGTTCCCATAAGTAACTCCAAAGACAACTAGCTTCAGTAGGACCATTGGAACAGACGCGTTCGCGTTCGTATGAGCCTGTTTCCTTTCGCTTCGTAAAGGTAGGTATCCTTCGGCCCGTTCGAAAGACTGTGACCCACAAACTTATGTATTTACGCGAGTCATAAATATAGATAGTGGTGGCGGTGTTGCGCAGGCAGGCAATCCGGTTGTCCCCCGACTTGGAGGATTGGCTTATAATAGAAACAAGCCGATATCCATGTGCGGAAAACATGGATGACTCTTAAACTGGGAGAAGTCACCCCCCCCCACAACTACGCAAAGAATCTAGTATCAGGAGGCCTGGATAGACTTAGGGGTTAGGTTTAGTACATCCAACAGAATAACTTATATCGGACGTAAGGGGGGGGGGAGCTGTCGAAGCTCTCCGCGCGTCAGAAACTAGTCCCGCCAGGAAATGGTTTCGAGCGCTAGCCTAATGAAAAGCTTGCCACAGATTGTACCACTCTGCCGGCTACGGAGACCAGACCTCTTCTGTTTCACCTCCTATCGCACTCCACTGAGGAAGCATAGACAATAGCTTGAATTGTTCAAAATGCATCCTGAGATGCATTTTCGTCAATATAGGCCGCCCGTAGTAGACGGCCGTATCGTAGCATCCTGCTGAAGAAACAACTACGACGAGTTACGTGTTGAAGCGTATAGCATTGAAACATCGACACGGGTTCAGGGTTCCATCGATGGCTGCAGAATTCCCTAGAACGCAGAGAAGATGTATGCGCAGTGCCTGAGGAAGGACGGTCATTTTAAAGTATTTAATCAGTTTGAATATTGCACTGGCCCGTGTACATTATAGGTAACGTTTCATCGTAAAGTCTAGAAATAACGTCGCAAGGTTAGATGGTAGTTGTTTACTAAGTCACTATGTTCGACAAATTACATGTATGGTAGACCCCTAAATAGTGTACATTTCTTTTATTGAAACTGCAGAATTTAATAACAGTCTGAATTTGAGCATTAACAGTAAATCTCACTTACTAATATCAACATTTTAATCTGGCATGCAAAATATACTGATTCATGTTCTGATACATATTTATCCATTAAATCAAAGTATCGAGTGTAAATGTGCTATTTTAAAGGCAAGCAAAATCACAAGAGAAAAACTTTTTTTCTAAGTCAGTGTTGTTTTACTTGCGATGTATGTATAACATAACGTCAATAAACGCATTAAGTGTATTTCTTACCGCCGGCCACTTGAGAGTGAATTTGATTGGCTGAGTAGTAAGTAGGGAGGTCTGGCTGACGTTTTCAGGGGTAAAACAGCGAATATACCGCTTAGATTTGATCAACAGTAGCTAAACCCCTCCCCCCAACATTGCAGGTAATAGTCTCCCAAATCCCAGTTAATAACCCAAAATTCGAGATATTGCCCCAAATCTCAGACATTGCCTCACTTGTAAACCAGCGACTAACGATTAGATTCGATAAACAAGAGCTGGTAAAACAGCGAATATACCGCTTAGAACAATAGCTAAATCCCCACACAATACCCAGATAACAGCCAGGGGGAAATTTCCAATTACAATAAAAAATTATATATTTGGGTTTCCAAACAACATAAATCAATCATCATGAGTTGTTTACAGAAGAAAACAATATATTATAATTGAATATTAATTATGAAAAAATACGAAAAATCTAGGACCAGTCGTAAAGGATTATTTGCCTTGTCAACTATTTTAAAGCAATACGGCAAGGGTGATACTGAGGCCTTCAAAAATATTTTGAAGGTACAAAATGCTTCCAAACTTGATAGCTTCAAATATGCACTTGGCCTCGACATCCAAGTGCCACATCCTACAGGAAATAAAAAATATGGAAAATACTGTGGCAGGGGGGTAAAGAGGAATTTGTAAGAGAGGGTGGGCTGCAGTTTATTTAAAATTCATCACGATCATAAAGATGATGACGATAATAATTACCTGATTACCTGATAATAATTATTACATTTATGAATAATATTGAAGGAAGATATGAAATTGAAAATAATATAGGACCTGTGAAAATTAAAAAGGATAGTATTAAAAATGTAATTATCTCAAGAGATACTAAACCAGAATTGTTAACAGGTACTGATGTACCATATTATCAACATGCTTACCCTGTACGTGCAGTTGTTTGTGGTTTATTCAGTACAAATGAACCAAATTCTGATAACCTAAAGTTTCAACCAAATTTGAAAAGGGTGAATATAACTGTGTTGCAGAAAGATGCATAGATGCATTTTCAAACATTACCTAGAAGTTCAGGACTCACAGAAAAAAAAACATCATGGGAACAAAGTGTACACGAACATGGTGCTGCAGTAGAATATGTTACAAAGCTTGAGAAATAACTTTAAAAGGCTATTATTATAAATTCTATAACAGGTGGCACTATTCATGAAACTGGAATATATACTGTGTCAGGAATTAAACGTCAGAGTAACATCGACATTATAGCACATACGATAATGGACATGCTTGGTCAAGGGTATTAAATTTTCCACAGGAAAGAAAAATATGTTACTTTGAGGGTGATATTTGAGATTCTATCTTACAGCATCCAGTGGTTGTGTGGTTGATAGGTAGTTTAGATGAATATTAAAATTTTGTATTTCCATATGGTAGAGTCTATCGTAAAAACAAAAATACCACGAAAAGCTAATAAAATTAATGGAGGTAGAATTAGGTTCAGATTCAGATTTAGATATGTCCTTCTGTGAAAGTCATGCAGCTTTAACAATTAATGTGAAAGAAAAATCAGTTCAAACCAATTTAAATGAATTTAAATAAGACATTACCAAGCATGTGTAGAACATGGGCATGGTGGGTTATGGAATGCAGAAAGTTATGAAATAACAGATATTATAAGTATAGATATGAAAATCTGCTATCCTGCCAGTTTTCACGGGTTTGGTGAATGTAACAAATACTTTAAAAGATTTGGACACCCATGAAATGTGATGTCTCGTGTTAGTATTAATGGGGGATTAAGGCCGGATTTGCGTATATTAAAAGTGGGAATTCAATGAAAATGTATATCTTTTAATTCCTGTATGGTATGGTAAACATTTTCATGAAATGGCTGGGTACTAATTCAACTTTTAGAATTAATTACCGGTATAGAGTCTAATAGTCTAATAGATCATGAAAATAACTGAAGCTATATAGCGCTTAGCGCTCATAAAAAAGTATTGATGCCGCAACTATTGCATGTCGTGTTATTGGAAAATTCACCCAAGGAGCTAAATATAGAGAGAATATACTCTGGTATAATGGAAAATAATTCTGGAGAAAGTGATTACATTATAAAATATACCACAGAAAACGTACATTTGTTGGTAAGAAAATGTCCCTTAGGTGACATAGCTGGAGAAAGGCCACATACACATTTGAGATCACTCATGTTAGCATATGCACATATCTCTCTTAACGATGTTAAAAAGATGAAGGGGTCAGAGTTGTAGTCGATGCAAGTTTTATAAAAACATCTGCACTATATAAACTAAAAAAGATGTTATGGGTTATATTCCCAAATGGGGAAGTTAACCCTGCACAACGGAGAGAGAAAGATTATGTAAAGCACAATCTCATGCAGTTTCTACCTACACTCAAATAAATTACAAATTTAAAAAGGTTATACCTTAATCAACATATCGAACAGAATCAGATCCACTTTCTCAACTGTGTTATGCGAGTGAGATGCGAGAGAGAGGTTGCAATTCGCCTCAAACATTAGCTTTTCAGATGGAGTCGACAAAAAGGATGGACTCCAGAAAGAATGGGTAATAAGTATATTCCGAAAGTTATTATCTGGGATGGATTATGCACCGTACCCTTAACTTGAAAGTTTTCATTGCATTCCTAGTTTACTTAAATGCTCAATTAATAATGTGTGGTGATCAAGGACAGCCTCCTCCTATTACATGTGATCCATCTCATGAATTGTTGAAGGCAAACGTGGATTATTATGAAGAAATACACCGAGATTAAAGATGAAGATTTAAACTATTGAAAAGAAAAATACGACTACAGCCAGATAACGTTTAATGTTTGGAAATAAGGAAAGTTTTACCATTAGTGGCCTGGAACAAATTTATACAAAAATGGAATCCAAATGATATTGTTATCTCATCAAAAAATGAAACAATCCAAATTGCACAAAGAAGATTGTTAAATTATTATAAAAAAAATAATTATCCAAATGAATTAGTGCCAATTCTTTCTTGAAAGATTCAAGATTACAAAATATCCACGTATATAAAGATTCAAGGTGCCACAAACAAGACACAAAAATGAGTAAAGAATGACATCGTAAGAATCCATTTAAATGCAATACCCGAAGCAGAAGAAACAGGAAATTTTAGATTGGGATTTGGTATGACAGTACATCCTAGTCAAGGTTTGACTATCGAATATCCCAAAAAGGTTTGGATCATAGATGATGATCTACATTTGTCTAATCTAATTTATCTAGCTGTCTCCAGAGTAGGAGTATATGTCACAATTAGGAAGAATGACACCACCAAAGTCTGATTTTTTTAGAACAATCATTTTCTCTAGAAAAAGAAAATCCAAACAACGCAAGAAAACTTAAAAGATATAAAAATAATGATAAAATAGAGGTTATGAAACTGATCCTAGAAGCAGTTTAAATATCGATGATATCCTAAATCTTAACATTAAACAAAATGGAAAATGTGCCATGTGTGCAATAAAATTGTAAAGTTATGGAAATATAAATATAATATAAATATAATATAAATTACAGTTCACTGTTAATATATAGATAATAGCAGTGGTCATTCTCGTGATAATGTCAGGTTGATATATTTGGAGTGTAATAGATGTAAGAGATGCTAACCCGATTGTATATTAAAATCTGGATTATAGGACGATGGTGGTGATTGAAAATCAACTGAACTCATTGAAAATGAAATCAGGCAACATTTCTTTTTTGAAGTGCAGGTGCATCTTTAATGTGTTTATCTATGTTTTGATCTGGTTGAAATTTTGTTCTGACTTCTTCAATCATAATGTTAAATTCCTTGAGTTCATTTACAACAAGTTGAAAGTCACTCTGGTCAATCACATCATCCTCCAAAGCCTGTGATATGTATTCGATAATT
Source organism: Orphnurgus asper (assembly GCA_027574785.1). Classification (NCBI taxonomy): domain Eukaryota; kingdom Metazoa; phylum Echinodermata; class Holothuroidea; order Elasipodida; family Deimatidae; genus Orphnurgus; species Orphnurgus asper. The sequence goes on from JAODAG010119497.1 coordinate 6,327, forward strand.
GTATTTAATTTAGACTATGATATCATTATGTTTCTTAGGTTTTTGTTAATAAGTTTAGTTACAATCACACCTACTCACACATGATATGCTTGCGATAGATGTAATTCCAGGAGCACCGATTGCTAAACCACCTACTTCTGCGGTTGTTTCCAACCCACTAACACAGTTAACTGCTTTATTATATATATATTGTATAAATTCGTTTTTTATTTCATTTTGAAATTCTTTCCTCACTTCTTCTATTTTATGGAATCTAATATTATCAGGGAGTTCTGCATAATTTGTTTGTCTACCAATGTGTTTATATCTTTATAATTGTTTTATATAATAAAACAATTAAGTTATTTATCATCAAATTTTTCTAATTTATAAACCTTTTTATTTCCTTGTTTCTGAAATTCACACCTTAGTGTAGTGACAGTGTTGCAATAGGTGAAGCTAAGGCCACACTCCGTACATATAGTTGCATTAAAGTCAAATATATAATTTTCGCAGTTCCATTACTGGTAAAGAAAAATCCTATATCACTACTAGCAAGAAAAATTCAGTCAATCCATTTCTACCCCTTTTCCAATCTGCAAACACTTTCTAACTTTCTGACAGTTGTTGGAGATGAACATCATCCCAAGAAATTGTTATACCACGTATGTGGTCCACCATAACAACTGCTTCAACAGAATTGAAATGTCCAATTATAAGTGCTACCCCATCGTAAGTTCACACACTTCACTTCTAACAAGATCAATCCCTTTGTTTCAGACACACCACCCACTGAGGGTCTGTAAATACTCATATTTATTTATTTGCATATATATTACAAAACTATAATTATATTATGATTAATTATGAAATAATTGGTAATCAATTATTATCAAATATTTATATTTCATAAAATATTTTATTTCCTTGTTTCTGAAATTCACACCTTGTACTGCTGGTACTGTTGCCATTGGTAACCCACAAGCCACACTGCAAAAGCATATCTGCATTAAAGTTAAATAAATAACTTCTTTCAGTTCCATTACTGGAAACGAAATATATTATATCACTACTAGCAAGAATAAATCCAGTTAATCCAGATTACTTTTTCTTCCTTTCTGTAACTTAAACAGTAATGAAAATGTCCAAATATAGGTGCTACACCATAGTAAGTTCTAATATCGCTCTCTGTGCCTCTCACACTCTGAGGGTCCGTAAATACTCATATTTATACATCTATACAAAAATATAATTATATTATGAATATATGAATGAATTCTAAAACAATTGGTAATCCTCTTTATTGATTGCTATTTCTTTCCATGTCTTATTAAAACTAAATACAATGATACTTTTAATAAGTAGTTTACCATTATGGAATTCATAACATTCGCTACTTCGATATCCTTTACTATTCACAGTTATAACACCTAACAACGTTGATGGCTTACCATTTAAGTTATGTGTGCTAGATATTTGATAACAATGTAAATACATGGCTTTAAATGGTGTCATATGTATTCGACCCCTGTAACTGTTTTACCTTCTGCCATCACACTTTTTACCTCATCACCCCATTTTGAATATGCAATGGTTATCCCCCCCCCCCCATGCGGTTGATGATTTCTGCCAGTTGATCAATGTTGTAAAACCCGGGAAGTGTTATACTACTTCCCTCAACTACCATAATTATTACTCCACTTTCTAGATTAAAATATCCATTTCCAATGTATTGTTGACAAAATGAAATATTCATATAGTTGTATATATACAAGTATATATTAAATAAATATAATTAATCAAACTGTTGCCTAACATTTTTCAAAGCAATCGATACAAGCGTTACAAGTGGGTGGTGTTCCTGCATACAATAAATCAATTGTGTATTCAACTATAAGCATTTCTGATGACCTTTACAGCTAATTTTCCTAATTTATTTGAAAAATATAAACTACCACCCGTAAAAACAGATGAAGTAGTTGATAATTGGCGTAACAATTAAATGCAATTTTGGCAAAAGCAATTAAATTTTGTAATCTGGTGCGGCGACCACTGGATGCGGTGTGAGTTACGAACATTTACAACATGATAATGTAATGAATGATACGTAATTGTGATTCATTTCATTTTTATTATCCATTTGAAAATTATTGGAAACTGGATCGTCGAAGAGAAACACTCGAACGGTATTCTTGGTATCGCTATTTAATTGTATGATTAGACTCATTCAATCTATGAAATAAAACAAATTTTAAAGTAAAGTAAATACGGGAGAAAATCAACTTGAACTTCGTATGCCAAATACATAAACAGTAAATTACCACAATCATTTACACTGAACTCTACCCTCAATACTGCAAACAGCCAAACTTAAAGTATACGATGAACACTTAGCCTAGACTGCATTAAATAATACATACGCAGAAGCCTAACAATAAACCTCCCAACGCTATGCATGAATTAACATGAAACACATGTTACAACATAATTAGATTAGATTAGCAGCCTATTGAGATTTATATTCAAGTTTTACGCAGATCAATAAAAACAATATTAGCTTACTTCCTTTGCAGGATACCAAAACCAAATGTTTATAAAAACAGATTTCATCAGGTTAGCAAAACAGTAAAACAACTTCATACTTGGACTGGCTTTATTTTAGATACTAGCGAAGGATTTTCAGATATTGGCATTAAAACGATTAATGTGTCTATAAGAACATTGTCTACGCTATTTTAGGTGCTCAAGGTCAAACCAAATCTAATTTACTAACATTAGGAACAGGAATAGACGCTCGGCGTCAATTTGTTAATATAGTAAATGATTCTATTAACTCACTCAAAGTATTGATAGATATCAAACAGTCTTAAGCTATGCCATGTCAAAACTTGATTTTGTTCTTGGAGAAAACCTATATATGATACCCTCAGACATGGACTTAGGAATTGAACTACTATAGGATATAACAACAACATACTAATATCAGAAAACCCTAATAAAATTGGACAAACAGAAAATCTTAATAACATAGATCTTGATATATCAAATGTAACCGATAATAGTATAGAATAATCAAATCAAACATATATCCGAGAACTATTTGAAGAAACCCTAATTGACTCATTGTTGATACCCAATACTTTTTATTTACAGTTAATAATTTAATGGATGTATTACCGTAGAGTTGGTCATCAGCTTTATAAATAAACCTATCATAATGTCTAGCATTATCCCTCTTCCCTCTTCACCTCCCTTAAGTGAGGAAAAGTATATACCCAGTACTTCACTTGCTAGATATTTATATGCTCCAGGTGAAGAAAGAAGCAGATAGGGGCAAGAGAACAACGGATCCATTATGTTCTATTAAAACGTATCACATAAATCGTTATACATTTAATGAAGGTCAGCCAATTTTGTATTATTTAGATTCTGGACCACAGAGATCATGATTTGTGAGAGAAGAACTTCAAGTTATTCATATTGACATCAGTTAAAACTTAATTTCTTCATTTTTATGCTTTATGCATGCTTTTATGCTTTTATGCATAACATGTTAAATATAACTGTGTTTTCTTTGATATCTACAACAGATGTTGCATAATTGTGGTTCTGATCTTGTCCCAACTTCACATTGTTTACATCGCATGGGGGGATGCGAATTTGTTTTCAACAATTGTAAATGTTTAGTGCAGTAATTTTCTTTACAAGGTATTTCACAATATCGAGTTTTTCCAACTCTCTGCCAAATACATTTGAATTTCAATTTAGTCACTTCTGATGGAATAATATTCAAAATAAATAAAGTAGACAAGGTAAGAAATTTACCCTAGTCTTAGATAATAGTATTTTTTCATCATTAATATTTAAATATAATATAATTTTTTTCTTCTGCAAATAATTGATTTCTGTTGTTTGGAGAACCAAACGTTCATAAAATTTCTCATGGAAATTTCTCCCAGATATAAGGCTGTCATCTAGGGATTGTGTGGAGATTTAGCTATTGTTCTAAGCGGTATAGCCTATTCGCTGTTTTACCAGCTCTTTTTGATCGAATCTAAGCGTTATATTCGCTGGTTTACAAGTGGGGCAATGTCTGAGATTTTGGGCAATATCTGGAATTTGGGGTTATTAACTGGGATTTGGGGACTATTATCTGCCATGTTGGGGGGGGGGGGGATTTAGCTACTGTTGATCAAATCTAAGCGGTATTCGCTGTTTTACCAGCTTTTGTTGATCGAATCTAGGCGGTTTATCGCTGTTTTACCAGCTTTTGTTGATCGAAACTAAGCGGTATATTTGCTGTTTTACCCCTCAGCATTTATCTGAAAAAGCCCTCCCTACTACTGGTGGAGACCATGACACTAAAGACCAAATGAGCAGCTTCCATTCAAAGGGGCCGCTGTAGCTATACTTTTCCACGTAGATGTATATTGTAGTAAATTTGTATTCTCTAATAAGGCATATATAATAACTTGAACAACGCGACTGATATAGCCTATGGTTACTACAATAGTATGACAGCAGCTCAGTGATTTGCAAAAAGCAATAAAGAAAATAAATTATTTCAACACATATATGCATTACGTGGGCATTAAGTTGTGAATATGACCTTTTCACACATATCATTATAATCTCATTGTACAATTACTGGAGTCCACGAAACGACTTTATTGTCGAATTAGATTCGGAAATGACCTTCAGTTCCTAAGCAACTATGTCTAAGATTGAGGATAATGGAGACATTAAGTCAACGCATTGTCATAACAAGGAAGTATCCTTAGCTTATATATATATATATATAGCTATCAAAAGCAATACACGGTCTCTAACGTGTCTATTACGTTGTGTGTAATATAAATCCCATGTGTATGCTAATATGTGAACGAAGGGACTTTCCTGTATCGATTAATTAGGAGTACCACGCATACTGTAGTTACGTTATGTATGGTGTCTCTAACATTTTCGCCATATTTCATTGGTACACTATTAACTTCGCACTTTGCACGGTAAGGTAAATTTTCAGCTCAGTGTATATTTTGGGCATTCACCATGTATTGTTCATGGATGACAGTGGCCAATGTAGCCGGGATTCTAATCCATATAGTTCCTACCGCTGTCAGACTGAATTAACATTTCCATCAATTGCCTACAACAGGAGATTTGAAAGCAACAACTTGGGAGAAATAACTGTAGAATAAGAAAGAACAACGGAGGAGCTAATATAATCAATCATGTTACCGAACGACAGAGTATTGCAGCTCAACACTCAAAGAGAAGAGAACAAACGTCAGCTACCAGTTTGTCTAATAATTGTGATGTGGAGCCTTGGTTTAATAGAATGGTCACAACCAGTTATAAAAAAGGATACCGGTAGTGAAGTGCATCCTAGTCTCACGACAGGTAATATATGTTTATTATAGGCCTATGCAGTCACCAGTGAAAATTGTAGCGCATGGCTCTTTTGGAGGACATTGCCCCCACCATTAACCAATGCGGGCCGTCCTTAACATCACATATTCTACACACGATCTTAGCCAAAAGGCCGAGCAGAAGGCCGAAGCCGAGTAAACTGTTATTGTTAAAGAGAGACAGTATTTTAATGATTTCTTTGAGTTTAGCAATTAAGGACGGTAAGGTGGTAATGATTATCATATAATGAGTAAGTATTTCCTTGTCTTGTGGTAGAAAGATGGCCACATAATGAGTTTTTGTGCGTTATGCGATATTTAATTTCTGTCACATAATGAGTAAGTTGTTTTTTATTAGTCGTAATGTCGCGATTGCCGCATAAAGAGTACAAGTTAACAGTCATTTTACAACATTTAGAGGCTCATCATGTTACGATTTCCTTAATGGCGGTACCAAACACTCTATAGAAGGACAACAATGTATGAATTTTGTCCGTAGCCTATAATGGCAATATATTTGCGACAGCTTTGGACTACAGGATAAAACCAATGCCCTTGCTCATCACGATATGCAGCGAAAACACATATACAGCATGGTGACTTCGAATGAAGTACGGTATGTCTTTATGCGGTAGCGAAGTTATTGTCAATGAATGATTTTGCGCAGCGTAATGGTTTCTTGAATAATTTCCACTTGGCGTTGCATACTTAACCATATTTAAAAATGTTGTTTATTTCCTTTTTCACCAGTAAATGGCAAATGGAAAAGGCGCTTACTGTGCGTGACGTCCAAGTTCTACCTAACACTGCTCGTGACTGTATATTTATACTGTGGGTATACGTACATCAAACGATTCTTTGGAATAGCAAATAATTTCTACCATTTCGCCTCCTATTTACTTACCTTCTGGCCAGTGATGATCTCTGTGCAACTAATATGTCTTTTTACGAGTGTAATCCGTTGGTTTCACAACTGTGATTATAGCCCTATCGATGGACAATGGTGGACAGTGCTCAGTGAATCTTCGATATCGCGCAGGTTTCATCCCTTCATCTTTTCTAGGTTTAGACCACCAAAGTGCAAAATCCTCATTATTTTCTGTTGCTGTGCGATTGTAAACATTGCTATGTTAGTTGTCCATTTCTACTTTGCGACTTATATGAACTCCAAGCACAAAACGATAATGCCGCATTACTTTGTAGAACTTGCAACCTCAATCATAAGCATGTGGTTTTTCTCGACATTTTGTTATTTTATGTACCTCCAACGCTTAGCGTTAGAACTTCGCTTTGAAAACGTGGTATGGTATATAAATAAACACGCCGGATATCTTGTCGACTGTCAATTTAAATTAAACGACTGTTTCATAGACTACAAAAGTGTTCGGCGTTTAGTTCGTCCGTGGATCAGCGTGGTCATCTGCGCGACTACCTTTGGACTGGCGGTTCATGTCGCGTGGAATTACAAAGCGATCGGAACGGATGACATCGGCGGGTACCCAACAGTATCTCCACTTGATAAGAACATGTCGTTGATAATTCTTACCAACTCGAAGGACATAGACTTTTATTTCCTCGATGCCCTAATATTTACAAATAAACTAACTGTTTTGTTATTGGCATTGCTTGCAGTGGGCGGAACTGACGTCAACAATATCTGGAAACAATGTGTCTTCACTTTGAATGTCATGGGCACTTCGAAACACGAAGAGTTCTGGAAGGAGATGTCACAGCTGATAAAATATTTAAATACGGATACAGCAGGTGATCTCATTCTAGATATTATTCTCCCTGTGGTGCTTCTAGCGGCGGGAATACTGGGCATACAGAATTTTGATTTTTGAGCAACTCTTTCCATCAACTGTCTATTCTGTATTATTATCTCTTTCTTCTGGAGGGGACGAGTGTATCATACAATAACATAATTTGCCATGTGTCGAGTACCGGTATGTTAGAAAGACGATATTGTTTCAATCGAATTGTGAGCATGAAGTAATATGGGGAGACATAAAATATTGGCTCAATTGGCTCCCCCCTTACAGCCACGAATTTCACTGTTTGTAGGCCTACGTGAAGGGAAGCGTCTGTGAAATATTTATTTAAGTTGCATCTTTGACACTCTTACTAATTTCAACCTTTTTAATAGAGACACCCATAACGAATATTTTCCCCAAAACCAAAAGAATACACACACGGCAGCCATTAAAGAACCCGGGCTCTAACACCAAGCACTACAGCACCAATCAAATAACCTGGTCTCTAAAACCTAACAACGACAGAATGTACACACGGCACCCATGAAAGAATCCGGGCCGTAACACCACACAACGGCAACCGCGTACACCATGAAGGAACCTGGGTTCTAAAACAAAACAACGACAGCATACACACGGCACCCATGAAAGAATCCGGGGCCCTAACACAGCACTTATGTACACTACGGCACCCATGAAAGAACTTGATCTCTAAATCCAAACAACGACAGCATACACCACGGCACCAATAAAAGAACCCGGGCTCTAAAGCCAAACAACGAAAACAGACACCACGGCTCCCATGAAAGAACCCGTGCGCTAACACCAACAATGACAGCATACGGTACACCACGGCACATATGAAAGAACCGGGCTCTACACCAAACAACGACAGCATATATTAAACTAGTTTCAACCATTAATATTTGATTACACCATGGCATCCATGAAAGTGAAATAATCCGGAAAAGAAAACAAACATCGACGGCAAACACCACGGCGCCCATGAAAGAACCAAGGGTTTAAACAAAAAAACGACATCATACCGGTATTTACACCACGGCATAATTAAAAGAACCTGGGCTCTAAATCCAAACAACAACAGAATACACACACGGCACCCGTGAAGGAACCAGGGATCTAGCACCAAACCTCCACAACCTACACCACATGTAAAAACATTGCTCTACAGTGACCAACAACGATAGCATACACCGTAGCACCCATGAAAGAACTCGGGCTCCAAACCCAAACAACGACATATGTTAAACTGGTTTCAACCTTTGAGATTTGATAAACAACGACAGAATAGCATACACCGTGTGGCACCAACGAGAGAACAGGGTTCTAAACCAAACAACAAATCGTATGTTAAACTAGTTTTGATAAAACTATTGGTTTGATAAAATTACGATTGACAACACCTCGTATGGCTACAGCAAAATGACGTTAGCTTATAACATTTATGCAATATTATACATTAATTAAAGTAGATTTTGACTTTATCAGAGGGAATTTGGTGTTTACATTGTCCGAAATAAACTTTAAAAGAAACACTTAAGAGGGAGGGTTATGTCTCGATCAATGCCAAAGCAGTTTCCAAGTCTGCTATATTTGCGTGATTTACATCGCGCGCATAGGACATATCCGTTTTCCGTGTAGTGTGTATACGTCACAGTATTTTTACTGCTCTCGTCAAACAGATAATATGTGGTACAAAAAGTTACCGCTTGGTAGTTTAAACATGCACATATTTACATGCACATATACACATGCACATATTTACATGCACATATACACATGCACATATTTACAT